>CBVK0100465916.1:0-10225 GCA_900067695.1 Picea abies | reverse complement strand
TGTTGATATCTATGTGATGTGGACACTTGGTGCCCTAGTTGTTTTGTTATGAGGTTTGTGGTGCAATGGGTTGGTTTCTCCTGTTAATCAAGGTTCCCTCTAGATCTCTTATGAGCGACAACCTTGGTATTTGTCTCTTGTTCGGGGCAAGCAGTGTTGTTATCCTCCGTGTGATTTATTATGTACTACCAGGAAGCTCATGAATTTCATAGGGTTTTCAAAAGACATGAATAATCCATCCAAAGCAACATGACCTCACTCTTCTTTGTGACTATTAAAGTCCATGAAAATGAACCTCACTACATCTCTCGAAATGCAATGATTATGAACACTTTGGTTCAACATAAGAAACAAATCAATGTCTTGGAGGTAGAATGCTCTATGTTGCGAAACATGGTCAACAATCTTAGCAAAGGATCTCACTCTACTGCTTCCAAGCAGAGGATGTTGACAAGTTAAATTCAAATTTTCTCAATTATTGAAATTACAAAAAAGTGAAAAAATGACTCATTAGCTTTCCTTTTTAGTAAATTTAACAGTAACATTTTTGTTTTGATTTTGATTTTTATAATATAGTAACTCTATATTTAGTCTTCTTTTTCAAACATGTGTTTTTTTTAAGGGAAGTAACTTAATTGTCTTTCTTCTTTTTCATTAGGTATTATGAATTGGGTCCCAATGACCCTCCTTATGCTGCTAAATTCTATGATTGTTGTGGTGCAGAAGAACAAGAGGCAATAGGTTGTATGACATCGTTCCATATTTCATATGATGATGTATGACGTCTATCATGAGATTTTATGTTTTGTATGTAAATAGTGTTAATCTTATTACATGCTTTATACACTTTGGATTTTACAATTTAAATTTGTAACTTGCCAAATTCTATGATTTGGTTATGTACTTTTATTCTCTATAGAGATGATAGAGAAAATAAATGAAACATGTTTTTCATGAATTTAAGATAACATAATATTATTATAAATCATAACATGGTTAATTACAATTATCTTATGAATGCTCCAAAGTATATTAAATTCTTATTCAATACGATTTTGTGCCTATGTTTCAAGGATGTGCACAATTTCTAATTGGAATGAAGGTTATTATTAGAGTTGTAATTAATCTTGTTTATTTTTCATTTAAGTAGACTAAGATACAAGAGATTAATGATAAATTTGCAAAACATGTTTAAAGACTTGAAATTTAAATTTAGCTAAATTTTTCATATATCTTAATAAACTTGTTACAGTGTGAAAGCCTTATGTGGTTGGTTTTTGTACACTCAAAAGATTAAAGTTATTAAACATTGAGATATAACTAATCAATACACTACCACATGTAACTAGATTTTTTATACTCTATCACATATACTCAAAATGAGTAATATTGTGTCAAAAAAATGTTTCAAAAGACTCTTAGAAATTATTCAAAAATTCAAATATTTTTAAAATGAATATTCTAGATATATATCCTAAATGATAAAATGTACTATCTAAAAACTTTTTCTTAAATTAATAGATTTTATATGCACACTAAAGAATTTAATAGATTTTATGTACACACTAAAGAATATGACCTTTTGCACTAAAATCAATTTTTTTTAATTAATAGATTTTATGTTCACATTAAAGCATTTGACTTTTTACACTTTGTTATTGGGATGGATTTTTACCTTTTTACCATTTACAATAATTTATCTATTTTTTAAAGTCTTATTTTTCAATTGTAAAAACACAATTTTTCCAAATATAAATTATAAAATAGAAAGTGTTTTAAGAAATGTGACGCTTAAAAATTGATATGTTTTTTGTTAGTTAAAAAAATTGAAGTGTTCCTTGAAATTATTGGTGAATATCATGATATCTCTCTTTTTTCTTTTGATTAATTTTTAAAGCAATGTTATGGCATAGCCCTCCCTGAAAACTTAATAGGGAAAATTTGAGAGGCTAAAACAATATAAAACTTTGGTCTGGTGCCTGAAAAAACCTTAAAGTTCCAAGGCTTCCATTTAAAAAACTTTAAATTAAATTAAATTAATGGTGTTCCTGGTCAATGCCCTCCCCTAAAAAAAATTGAAAAGATTTTTATAGCGAGTGGGGACTCCTAAAAACTTCCAAAATCCCTAAAACAACTAAAGGTTTTTTTGTGCATGGATTCTCATCAACTCTTGTGGTGGGCCAATTATTTTTGGTTGGATGGAGGTGTTGTCTAAAAAAATAACCTTCTAAAATTATTGAGGGGCGAGGCTATGGATCTCCTAGAGAGTGCCTTATTTATCGACTTGTTCCCAATGTGTTCGTTATTGTTTCTTCCCACCCCAATCAACATCATCTTTGATGTACTCCAAAAAGATGACAACCCAATCCCCTTATAAACATGTTGAAATTTAGATTTGTGGAACATTTCTAGGAGCTTCAAAGAGTCTTTAATATGAGTTACTATTCCCTAGTTGTTCAAAAGATGGAATGTTTGATTTAGAAAGCTAACATGTTTTAATTTCCCAATTACAAGTTTTGAGTCCCCTTCAATGATCAAACTATTAATGCCTAAATATGTTGCTATGGAGATGCCTTAACAGACTGCCATTGCTTCTACAAGATTATTGGTGGTTTCATCAATGATCTCAACAAAGATGAAGATCCACTTACGTCCATTATTCCCCACAATGCCACCAATTCTAGAGTGGCCAAGATTTTCTCACAAAGCCCCATCAAAATTCAATTTGATAAAAGGAGGTTCAAAAGGGACCATTTATCTTGGGCCTTCTTGTCATTTTAGCATCGAGCTATGCTACCTGCACAGACTTTGGAGGGGATTCCCCTCACAACAATCTTGCCCTCCTCTTCGATTAGCACTTGTAAGTGTTCTTCCTTCCAATTTTCGCTTCTACAATATCACACACATTGCCACAATCTTAGTTTTACCTTGACAACTCTTGGCATTCCTTTGTATCCAAATGTTCCAAATGACCAAAGTAGGTATGATCCCCCACATTCTATCTAGGATTTTTGTATGGAACTCTCATCGAGACCATTTTCAAAGAACAATCCTAATGTCATTCATATGGGGATTGTTCCTTTGCATCCTAGAATATACTAATTCCCAACAATGCTAAGTAACTATACATTGAAAAAAGAGATGCTTAATGGTCTTCTTTGCCTTGTAAATGCATCTCACCTTTTGGAAGGTTGTATGAAACTTTTACATAGATTCTCCAAGGATTCTTTTTCGGGCTGACCACCAAAGGAAGGATGAGATTTTGGGCTAGAGGTCTATATTCTAATCCTTTGATAGCAACAAATCATTATCTCCTAAACCTACTTGGGAGACCATGTTGTTATAGGAAAGTGTAATTAAGTAGTTCCTTAATCCCATTACTACATTGAGAAGTTATTCCTCTCCTATGTGCAACATGATTCTCTTTTTAAATTCTTATTAAAGTTAGTTCTTGATTTAATATGGAATCTTTATTGATCAAGATCTACGAGGTTTCCATTTCCTAACCCCACTTATAGCATGCCTTCTCATCCGTCTTGAATCCAATATTAGCTCACATGGAGTGCTTTGTTATTTCCAAAGGAAAACTTTGCTTCTCTAAGATCCTCCATGTTTCTTAAGGGTTCAAATTGATCCCAAGCATCATCCTAGAGTAGCATTTTCCCCATCTCTCATTTCTCAAAAGTTGTGATCATGATCCATCCCAATGTTTTGCCTTGTGCTATTGCACATGGTCGACCCATTACGAAACAAATTTTCCTTAAAAGTTCCTACTTGGGGGTATTTGGGCATACTTATCTTTCCATATTTGTGCCCAAAAGACAAATTTTTCCTTCAACCATTACGACCTTTTGCCCCATAAGGAAAAGATTAAATATTTCAATTTGTGAATACCCAACCCTCTTTGTTTTGGAGGGTGAAGATTTTGTGAAATTCATAGAGGACCTAGCTAGAGAAATTCACACAAAGCTTGCAAAAAGAACCAGAGAGAGAAGCAAGAATGAGAGAAATAATTGAGAATGAATGTGCAAATTGTATTAAATGAGTGTGTAATAAATACATGAAGAAACCCTAATAATAGGTCAATGCACCATAGATAGTTGCATGGCCAAGAGAATACGCCTTAGTAGTGATCTAGAGTGATGTAGACATTCACTGACAGAAATCAGAGTTCATCTGCCACCTAGTCCGAGTCAACTGTCAAAGCAATCGATAGTTAATTGAGTTCACATGCGTGGAGGAGAAAGAAAAGCATCCATGCATGAGATATGTGCCCTCCTTGTCTTAAGCATGAAATAAGCAACTGCTCCATGACAGAAAAACAATTATTGCATGCATGATTTGTCCTCCACTAGTCTAACTGAACTCTCCACTAGTTTAAGAACTCCTAACTAAAGTTAAATTGAAGAGGGATGCACCCCTATTTTGTAGGAGATGCCCTATTTATCTCGTCCCTCTATGATTAGCATAATCATTCGCAAGATAATCGACTATCAGAAGGATGGGTTGGGCCCATTTGTGTCTTTGATCTGCATGCTCAATATCTTCCTAATCTGATTTGGAAAACATATCTAAAATAGAGTAGACATCATCTCGAATGAATGGAACAAAAGAATGTGCAGATACCTATATAGAAGTCTCTACATGTGACTCTTGAGATACAAAAGTCTTTTCAAACTGAGAAGCTTGTTCTTTTGGTGTCTTTTTTACTGATGTTGTCTTGTCAATCACCTGCATGCATTCTTCACAATCTTCCTTTATCCTGAATAAGACCTCCAATTTGGTCCATAGTTCATCTGGAGTCGAGAGTGATGCGTCCTCTACATGATATTGTAGTTCAGGAGAAAAAGGCATGCAAATAAGTCTGAGAGCCATATCTTATCTGTTGAGAAAATCATTTTTCTCATCGGTGGAATCATGATCTACTTCTATTGCCATGGTTATTTGGTATAAGCCTCTACATCTGAGAAGAAATAAAATCTTTGACTTCCACTCGAAATAATTGTGTGGCATAAGAAGTGTTGACAACGGTAATTCCATTATTATTTTTTTGTATCTTCCTCCTGAACATGCAAATAAACTGCCTATGTGTTTTCTCCTAGCAACAAAGCTCTGATACCATGTGAAGGAGATCAATGTTTCTCTTCACAAGCTTCGATACCATGGGAAATTCATAGAGAACCTAGCTAGAGAAATTCACACAAAGCTTGCAAAAAGAACCAGAGATAAAGAAGCAAGAATGAGAGAGAATAATTTGAGAATGAATGTGCAAATTGTATTACATGAGTGTGTAATAAATACATGAAGAGAAATTCACACAAAGCTTGCAAAAAGAACCAGAGATAAAGAAGCAAGAATGAGAGAGAATAATTTGAGAATGAATGTGCAAATTGTATTACATGAGTGTGTAATAAATACATGAAAAAACCCTAATAATAGGTCAATGTGCCATAGATAGCTGCATGACCAAGAGAATATGCCTTAGTAGTGATCTAGAGTGATGTAGACACTCACTGATAGAAACTGGAGTTTATATGCCACCTAGTCTGAGTCAATTGTCAAAGCAATTAACAATTAACTGAGATCACATGTGTGGAGGAGAGTGAAAAGCATGCATGCATGAGATATGCCCCATCCTTGTATTAAGAATGAAAAAAAAGCAATTGTTGCATGAGAGAAAAACAACTACTACATGCATGAGTTGTCCTCCACTAGTCTAACTGAGCTCTCCACTAGTCTAACTAAACTCCTAAGTGAAGTCAAATTGAAGAGGGAGGCACCCCTATTTTGTAGGAGGCGCCCTATTTTTTAGGAAATACGCTCTGGAGAGAATATTTCATCTCTGAATAGCGCCCTCAACCTTAGACTATCAAACTTAGGAAAATGAATCACTAAGTGAGTCACATTTCTTTCCATGCCACCAAGGGAAATTTCCTCTCTTGTGAAAATCCTTTTGAATTTTATTTATTTCATTAATAATATTTTTTGGAGTTGCTAATGTTGAAATTATGTATATTTGGATTCCTCACAAAGAAAATTTTACTAGAAAAATTATTATGGTGAGCGAGAAAAATGGAAAGTCCATCCATTTAACTTGCTTGAAATTTTGTTAGTGACTTCTTCCCAAGAGAGATTCTTGACGACATTCTCTACTAAAGGAAATCAGAAATTTTTCTAGGCGGGATTATCTTTGGGAGATGAAGGAAATCAGAAATTTTTCTAGGCGGGATTATCTTTGGGAGATGAGAGTCCTACTAATGTGAACCTATGTAGAAAGGTTGTCATGTCATCAATAATACTTCCCAAGGCTTGGAGAAACAAGTTTAGAGCTTCTTTTAAGGCTTTGGCTTCTTTAATGTTGGTGTCCATGATAAGGAGAGTTTCAATCACAAACTATATATGTCATACTACTTCAAAGGAAACACTTGGTTTGATTCCCTTAATCTCACCTCTCTCTTTTAGTGCATTGAGAATCCTACCCAACACCTCAACCATAAGACTGAAAAGGTAGGAGGATAAAGGATCTCCATTTTAGATACCTTGATTAGTATTGAAGGGGGGTAGTGGATGCCCCATTTACCAATATTGAGAAGAAATTCATCGAAACACAATTATAAACCCATCTAATCTAGGGTCATCAAAACCAGTGGTTTTGAGCATCTAAATCAGGGAAGTCTAACCGAGTTTATCATAGGCGTTGGACATGTCAATGTTTATCTACATTCCACTATGGTTAAGTCTTATGGGAGTGAATAATCTCCCAATTCATTATTATTCCATTTAACATCTACCTTCATTACTAGATTTGGGTACGAATTCTGACATGGTAGTGACGTATTTGTTGTTGCAAAAGAGATGAAATACAACAAATCAAAATGTTGGACAATGTTCATCACCGTTATGACATACATTTACAATTGTAGGGTTTCTGACTTGTCTTCAGTACCATGTGTCACATTTGAACTCTTTCTATGATTTTTGTTTACGTCACAATTTTGACAAAGTTTCATTGAAGTCCTAACATTTACGGTGCCACGTGTCATGTTTGAAACATTTCTATGATCTCTATTTACGTCGAAAGTCCGAAAAATGTTATTGCAACCCTAACATTTGACGTCAGTGCACCAACAAAAAGATGTCAAAATCTCAACATTTCCAATGCCATGTGTCAAGTTGCAATTCTTTTTGTATGTCGCCATTAGGATGAGAAACGTTTTTGTGAGCTTTGTTTACATCGAATGTTGATGAAAAGGTGTTGAAATATAGACATTTTGAATGCCATGTGTCAAGGTTAAATTCTTTATGTGGTGGTCTCTTTACATCGAAATCCTGATGTATTTGTGTCGCGAGACCAACATATTAGCGACAAAAAAAAAGTAAAAATGCATTGGCATTGTATGTCACCATTATGACGAGATATCGACAAGACTACATTAGTTACAATGTACATGGAATGTCGATAAAACATCGTAATTCTTATGTACAAGGTGTTTTTTTTTTTATATTATAAATCTACTGTTCATATACCTTCACCCAATTGTTGCAAGGACAAAACAAGGAGGCAAGTTTCATCAACAACTAGAGGTTCTTGCAAAAATGGAATGGTAAACTCAATAAAAATGTTACTTTCCCAAAATTCATGGGCATATCACACTATATGAGAGAAACTGATGATGAACCAACTCTATACATGCTCTATGTTGTTGTAGTCTATTCAGATGTGTTGAATGCTTCCTTTTTTGGGAATTATGTTTGTTATGTGAAGGATAAGCATGGGGCCTAGTACACGATTAATGATGTTGAGGTTAGTCCATCTTAGATCATAATAACATAACTAAAGTAAATAACAGATTGTGTGTTCATGTGCATGCGTTATAACAAAAAATGACATGAAAAACAATTCCAAAAGTGTATAAAACAAAATAGATAGGACATGGTGTCCAAAGCGTGAGATTAGCAGTGCACCCATGCATGACAGAAATTCAAAGTCCTTGGCACATAAAATCAATAGTGTGATATCTTTGAAAATCTAGATATAAGCACGCCCAAAAGGAGAGTTGCTTCAAGTCACTAGCACCTTCAATCATCTACAACAAACCAAGACAAGTTAGATATAGATCTCATAGGTGATATAATATAATATAATTTAGTAGAAAATGTGAGTAGAATATGACCTTAGCACCTAAAACCATATGTTTCACTCTTACCTGTAGTGGCATAGTGGCATTCTATTCTTTCCCACTGAAAGTTGTATTGGTTCAAACAATGATATGGTATATTCCCACCATGGGTTACAAAGTCCTTGGAGTTCCTATTCCAAGCGCTTTGAAAAATTGCTTGTCAAGATGTGTTCAGAGATCGACAAAAAGATCCTTTGTGTAGGTTAACACTTGATAGTGACTTGAGAATGAAATTGAAAGCAAGTAGGGAGATTCTTAAAACAAAAGGTAACCTATATCAACACTTGTATCCATGCATTAAATGCCAAGACATTAATCATGGGATAAAAAAAAATGATGTTTAATTCCAAAACTTAAAGGCCCGTGATTTAGATATCAGGACACCAAGCACAAGATTGGAAAGTTGTTGTTTAACGAAAAAACATGAGAATAAACAAATCGATAGCTATTGAGACTTCTCCCTAAGACCAAAAAGTTCTTAGATTGAGGCTTATAGAAAGAAAATGCAATGAGGATGTTTCCTTGAACTTCTTAATGACTAGCCAAGGCTATAACAAGTGGAATTCCAAATAGTTTTGAAGGAAAGAAAGTTGTCCAATCAAATTGCTTACTCCAACCAATTTTCATCAGATACATCCCACAAACAAAAGAAGCCATAGTCTAATGGCAAAGAGCTCATCCTCCACTCTTTTTTTTTTTTTTTTTTTACTGGGGGGATCGACAACTCGCGGTTCTCGTACTCGCGTGACACGGGTCGATCCCCGTCGGCTACCACTATAACCCTAGGTGCTCCATGCAGCCCGCAAGAATGGAGCACAAGTAAATCAGGGTGAGAATCGAACTTGAGACAAATTTCCTTCCATTTACACGGCACTTGCCAATCCGTCTACACCCGTGCAAGCTGCTCATCCTCCACTCTTATTAAACGGGGAAATTTGTTTTTCTCTAAAGGAGAGAAAGTTGTGACAAAGACAATGAAATTCCAACTTGTCAAAGGATTTTTATCCTAAACAACAAAAATAAAATACCAATAATAACCAATGATACGAGAATAGACAATTTGAGAAAACAAAAATTATTTGTTTTTTTTGTAAATTTGTATGATCGTTTGCCCATATTTCGAACCCTTGTCAAGTTATTTTCATACACCATTTTGCAACATTGATAATAACCCACTCAATGTCTTTGTCAATGATAATGGAAATAAAGGTATAACGTATACGAAATTCATTCTTGTATAATGGTTAGCACAATCTTGTAGATTAACAATCAAATGACTCAACAAAAAATATCTCTTTGCATATCTTATGCCTCTAAGAAGTTGAAGTCAGTATTAATATGAGGGAAACACTCCAAGTCATGAGTTAGAATCATACTTTCATCGTTGAACAATTTTTACCCACAGGTCGGTTCATTCACTCTAAATTTTTTGTGAACACCATTAACTTCCAATGTAAAGGGCCTTTACTAGCAGTGACAAGGCAATGTCACAACCTAGGCCACTTTATACTTATAGTTCCAAGTCTCATTTTACATTTGTAAGTGAGGTTAGTTGTGATAGCCATAGCACTAATACAAGCTAGAATGTATGTCTAATATGTTTTCCTTTTATCCTTTCACAAGATGCTTCCTATTATTATCACTAAGTGGCAATTGTTCCCTTCCACAATTTAGTAATATTGCAATACATGTAATAAGCTTACAACACTCTAGAAATATCCCTATGTCTAAGAAGTCATGGGTGGGAGGTATCTATTATGCCAAAGTCACCTGGGATTTGCATCTATCCTCAACCATTTGCATGGGTGAGGGGTATCTATTCAATCGAAGTCTGGCCCCAACTGATTGCATAGGCAAGATGGCAAAGACATTGGTGGTTGTTTCCATCCCAGAAATATGACCACTGCATGCTCTAGAATGGAAATCATTCAAAACTCTCTCCACTTCCTCATGGACTAGACATCGACATAAAATCAAATCTACACCTTGACAATAAAGAGTGTCATCGATGATGAGATAACCCTTAGCTTGGTGGTAAATACGTC
>CBVK0100465913.1:0-13110 GCA_900067695.1 Picea abies | reverse complement strand
TCCAAACATTGGTATGTATAGAATGTCAGTTATGGAAAATGCTGAGATTAAAAAACAAATTCAGGAGTTGTTAGACAAAGGGGTTATTGTACCAAGTTCTTCGCCATGTGGATCTCCAATTGTGTTAGTTCCAAAGAAAGATGGTACGTGGCGTATGTGTGTCGATTTCAGGGCTTTGAACAAAATTACAGTTAAGAATCACTATCCTCAATTTAAAGATGCAAGTAATTATGCAATGGGTTTTCTTCAACAGTTTCATTTGGTTATCAGGTATAAGAAGGGAATTTTTAACAAAGTTGCTGATATGCTTTCAAGGCCTATTATTAGTGCTTCAGTTATTCTTAAGCAGAGTCCTATAATGCATGAAAGTTATGTGGAGTAATATGCGTTAGATACTGACTTTAAGGAAGTGTATGAAAATTTGTGCCACTCTAACCATGTTGAAGAATTGGATTATCATGTGCATAATAATCTCTTGTATCATCTTGGCAAGTTGTGTATTCCACAGGGGGAAAGAATCAACATCATAAGGGAAGCACATTCTTCTCTTATTGCTGGTCATTTTGGTGTAGGCAAGACAATGGCTAATTTGCAAAGATATTGCTACTGGCCTAAAATGAATGAAAGTGTTTCGAGATATGTTTGAGGATGTTCGTTGTGTGCCACAAGTAAACCTAGCAATCGAAAGTTGGGTTTGTATACTCCACTTCCAGTTCCTTCTCAACGTTGGGAAAGTATTTCCATGGATTTTGTAGGTGGTTTACCTATGTCGAGACGTGGTCATGATTATCTTTATGTTGTGGTTGATCGATTTAGAAAAATGTGTATTTTGATGCCTTGTACTAAGCAGGTTACAATAGAACAAATGACACCGTTGTTCTTTCAAAATGTTTGGGTGCATTTTGGATTGCCTAAGTCCATTATTTTTGATCGGGATTCTCAATTTGTTGGAAGTTTTTGGTCGAGTTTATGGGCACTCATGGACACCAAACTTAAAAAGAGCACAACTTTTCATCCGCAAACATATGGTCAGACAGAGGTGGTAAATCATACAGTGGTTCATCTTCTTCGTGCTTATTGCAGCAAGCATCCTAAACTTTGGGATGAACATTTACACTACATTCAGCATGTGTGCAATCGAGCTAAGCACTCTTTGACACAAACGTCGCCATTTGAAGCATGTTTTGGCTATTTGCCCAAGTCTCGTTTAGATTTTATCTTTGGGAAAGATATTGTTTTCGATGGTCAATATGACATTGATAGGGAAGAGAAGTTCATTGAACAAATTCAGTCGATACATCAGGTGGTGCAAAAGCAGTTGGAAAAGAGTCAGGCCAAGTACAAGATGAGACATGACAAGCATCGTGTTGATCATAGTTTCCAAGTTGGAGATGAATTTTGGCTTTACATCAGCAAGGAGAGGCTTAAAGGAGAAGGTAAAAAGTTGAAACCAATTCGATATGGTCCTTTCAAGATTATCGACAAGATTGGTAACAATGCTTTTCGTTTAGAATTGCCTCCTTATATGCAGATGTATGCAATTGTTAATGTTGAGAATTTGAAGTTGTATGAGCCTCCATTGATTGATGATCAAGGAGAGAATGTTCAAATTCCTTCCATAGATGATTTTTCTCTAGAGTATCTTACAGAACTGCATGAAGACACCATCCTTGACAGGAGAATGAGAACTTCAAAACGAGGAAATGTGGAGTATCTGCGAGTTGGTCTTAAAGGGACGAATCCAAGCAAGGCCAAGTGGATTGAGGTTGGAAGGGTGAGGGAAATTTACCCTCATCTTCACATAGACTGAAAATAGTCTTTTGGAGGTCCAAAAGCTTCCCAATGGGGAGGTGTGATCAGGGGATCAAATTTTGCTCAAAAATTCAAAGTGCTCGGAATCGATTCAAACCGGACAAGAGCGTAGGCCTCGTCGTTGCAAACCCAATGCAACTCATTTCGTCTCAAACAGACATCAGGAGCGAGAGATATTGCAATCTTTTCATAAAGTCAAACATGCAAAAAAATGGTGCTGACTATACAGTCCGTACAGGCTGACGTGGCAAATCCGTACGACCGTACATAAGTGACGTGGCATATGATGATTGGCAAGCATGGTCGAATCAGACTGTGACATGTGGATTTTTGTTGGTTAATGGTAAGGTGCCACGTGGCCCAATCATGGGCTGCCATGTGGCACCCCCTTATTGGCTTGTGGTTTGTTATGTAAAATTTTATGGGTCCACGGGGGTCGAACCCCAGACCTCACCACCGGTGTAATACTTTAACAAAGTCCCCATGACCATTACGCCCATATGATGTTGCTTACCATATAATGGTTTGCATTATATTTAAAATCGTATGTTTGTATATTCGGGCGGGGGTCGGGCCAGGGCTTAGCCCCGGCCCATGGTCATGTTGCTATTACATATGACCACCATATATATATACGATTGCGCACGGGTATAACACAACCCCGGTCACGTGTACTACCATGTGACTTGATATAACTGTTGGCGCGGTTTTACATTATGGTTTGAACAGTTCAAACGACCCGCCATGTGTCATATTATGATTTGCCTTTGGTTTTAGCCCTTTGCGCCGGTCATATGGAGGACCGCATGTGCCCAGGTGCTAGGCGGTTAGGGGCTGGCGCGCCCTTAACCATCCTACGGTTTGCACCATTGGTGCGATTGCACCCGGTGCTGGGTTTTCACGCTATTTATTGCGTGTGTGCCAGGTTCATTCAAGAAGGGTGTGTTTTGTAGATGCAGAGACAACAAGCTTGAAGGGGGAGACTTCCAGGAGGCCTAACTTCTTTGTTTTTCAGCTGATTGAGGTGTCGAAAGAGCCCAGACAGGGGTTTTTGGATGCTCTGAAGCCATTGGAGCAGTCGGTTTGTCAGTTTGAGCATTGTAATACATATTTTTGAGCACTTTTGAGCAATTAATAATAATGATCCATTGGAAGCTGGACCAGGAGATGTAGCCCAAGAGAGGGGTGAACTCCTTTATCAATTGCTGTGTTTATGTGCTTATGTTCATTGATTATGCTACTGTCTATGTGTATTTTGCATGAATAATCCCTTAATCTATGTGTTGCAAACTGATCCATTTGCTTTAAACACATAACATTTACATTGCAATAATTTCAAGTATTTCAAGTCTTCTTCAATTTTAGATCAAAGTGGACGGAGATTCTTGTATTGTCCTTGTGGATGAAGCCTTGATTCCTTCAGACATTGACATGAATCTCTCAGTCATTAAGTCGATCAAAACTTCTTCAACAGTTTTCTCTGCGGCACTCAATTCGTCTGACATGCACACTCGGGGTGAACAATCACGGGTTCAAGTAACAACTTAGATACAGTACCGAATTAAAGAGAAAGAGTGCAGTGCTCACTATATAAACTCATCTTATTCTGCGGGCTCAAATTCTCAATTAGCAAAAGTGTTCTCGGTGCGTGGCGTGATGAGATAAATAAGCAACTTGACAACGGTTTGCTTGCAATGGGTATGAGCCTCTATTAACTCATGTTCGATCCGTTATGCCGTGGTCCAACAGTCTGATGATGAACCTTTATTGCTTTTCTTCCCGTTCAAAGAGTTGATCGAACGATTATAATATCCCTAATGGCTATATTGCTTCATCATGGCGAAGTGCCATGTGTCATTATTCTGATATCCCGACGAAGCTCCAATTCTGTAATTTTTCTTTCTGCGAGGTCTCCTCTAGAACCTCCTGTAACTTTTCAGTCTTATCCCTCTTCTTTCTTAACTTTCTATCCTGTTTTCCAGTGAGCTTCATCTCGGTAGTTCTTTTCCCATTCTGATTCTCATCTTCTTTTGACATAATCACTGCGCGCTGTTGAGATTCTTCCCTAAGGTTCCTGGATAATACTTATTCTTTGTCTGGGATAGGTACTTCAATATTCTGTGGATCCTCAAGTGTTCTCTTAACTTCGACATCTGGGTTACTATCATTAAATATCTTCGATATGATCTCCTATTATTCAATCAAGCGTGCGATCCTTCTGGTCATAAAATCTTTTAACTCTTGCTTCTTCTGTTCCAAAACTTCTTCTTCTTCTTTCTGTCTGGCTTGGTCTCTATTAATCCAAGGTTTTCCTATTAACATGGTAAATGGAGCACTGTCTTCAATAAATTGAATAATCTCAAAATATTCCTCTGTCGAAGTTCCATTGACGGTCATAGGTATCTGAGTGAGCCTTCCACATAGGTTTACCAGTTTTCCTCTGAATAAACCTAGTCCTCCTAATGAAGGAATCATAGCAGGCCTTCCTATAGCTTCCCAAGTTCTCTTTGTCATGATATTCACTTGTGTTTCCTCATATAGAATACAGCCAATGTCAAAGTCTCCTATTATTTCTTCGATGCATTCTTTCTCTTTGAAGATCTCTGACAAGATATCATGTCGGTGGTTATTCAGGGTTTTTCTTATCTGTAGCAATGCTTGCTCAAATCCTTTCTGGAATTCTGCCATAATTTCTAGATATGCCTTAGGGTTTTCTTGATTCAGAATCATTCTTTCAAGCTTATCAATCATTCTAGGGAAATCCAGTACTTCATGGTCTAGAGCTTGACAACAGAGGCAACTAGGTCTTCTACCAGGGCATTCCTTAGCCAGATGTCCCGATCTTCTGCAACTGTAATACAGGGTTAATCCTCTCTTTCTTTTAAATGATCCCCAACTTCTTCTGTACTGCGCACTAGGATCATCGTAGCTAACTTGTAACAAATTCTTTCTAGGATCCTGCATCCATTCATTAGTCCAAACATTCCTTCTATGCATAGGTATAACATATATGTAACTATTCTTATCAGATCTACTCATATCAAACCTAGTTTAATGTATTAATGCCCTAGTTTTCAAACTAGGACAGACTGTATTAATCATACCTAGATCCATACTCTAGAAACAAAAATTTCCACTTATCTTACTTCTACAGAGCACAAATCTTCCAGATCTAAAATTTTTAACTAATCTTACCTTTATCAGAGCACAGAGCTTGTAGATCTTACCTCTTTTAATAAAAAATTCTCACTTTTACCTTTCTTAGAGCACAAAGCTTTCAGATCTTTCTTCTTTCCTTCAGATCTGACCTCCTTTATTTAGGTCAGGTTTCCTTCTTTAGCATAGAGCTTTATAAGTCAAGTAGAATACTGCGCACTAGGGCACAAATCTATGCACAAAGATTTCACAATCTCAGGTCGAATCTTTGCACAAAGCTTATTCTTTCTCAGTTCCCAACAATCACAATTTCAGTTCCTGGCAACAAAACCATTTGTTGGAACAGGAGCAGACCTAGGGGTCAACGCTACAACAACGCACCAAAAAATCCCTAACTACCAGCCCTTTCGACAACACCTGCGAAGCAGATGAAGTCTCACCCGAGGTAGAGGCAGGGGTGGTTGCAAGACTCAGGTGTATGCAACCTTAGCTAGGACACATATATGTGATTATAACACTTAATACAACTTTTAACACCGTCAGTTCCTTAATATGAAATCACTATTCACTTCTCTGATACAACAGAGCTTTGCAACATTCACACTAATCTACAATATTTAAGAACTTAGCATATATAAATGGATCAGAATGAGCATATCAAGCACTAAGCATGACTATCTTGATCAGATCTAATATTCTCACATACCATTAGCACTAAGCATAAGTAGATCTATCTAATCATCTTAAAGAACTTAGCAAAAGAAGACATAAACACATTAATACAAGCACAAATCAAGGCAACACAACGTTTACGTGGTTCACCCCCACCCTGGGGCTACATCCACCAACTCTTCTTCTTTATTATCTCAGTCAATTAGTTACAGCATGGAGCCTCAAAACCCTTCTTTGCATAGGACAGAAGATCTGTACAACTCGCTAGATCCTTCTTCCTTGTGTTATAGCACAAAGCCTTCGATAACCTATTACACCCACTTGCACTTAACTCTGCAAGTCTCTTCCAATCATACACAAAATCCATTACAATTCGTACTAGCACTTAGCATATCATCACATAGATGCACTTCTCTTCTCCTTTTCTATATGGCATACAAAATAGGCCTACACATGGGTAAACCCATGGGCCGACATCCAATTCTCGTTACATATTCCCATATCCCAAAAATGGGCCCAAAAGGGGGCCAATATCTCGTGATCTCCTCTTTGTCCTGCGCTCCTCCTTCGACAGGCTGTCGAAGTCCCAAAATAGTTCAACATGACTAAGAAAATCCCAAAACTTGGTCAAGGGACAACACTAATGATATTATGGTTTCCTGACCAACAACGGGTAGCTCCGTTAGGATTTTATATCTTAGGGGATTGATCATCCCTGGTAATATCTTGAAGGTCCGGTAAGGATGGTTTGTCAGAGTACTTGTGCATGTCTATTCTAGTTGTGATCAATAGTTGTAGCTCCATTAGGATTTTATATCCTAGGGAATCTTATGATTCCTAGGCAGATCCCGAAGGTCCGGTAAGGACATTCTGTCAGAGTACCATGTGGTAGCTTGTTAGGATTTTATATCCTAGGGAATCTTATGATTCCAAGGCAGATATTGTGTAATGTACCTTTCCAAATAGGAGCTCTAGAGAGGAGGATTAATGGTCTAAACAACCTCGTTAGACTATAGCCAGGGCCAGACAGGGGTAAACAGGGTTACTAGAGGTCACTTCATCCTAGGGTGTTATAATTCGAAAATGACATTGAGTTAAAAGTGACCAAAAGTGATTTTAATCCAACTTGAGCTAAAAATAGAACAAATGAGATAAAAATAGAGTCAAAAATGAATTAGGGTTTTGGGAAGCTATAAGAGAAGGTAAAGTGACCTAATTCAACATTATGCATATTTTGACTTGTCATTGAGGAGAGAGGCACATATCAGGAGAGATAGCTCAGCGGATTCCAGGAGGAATACACCAGTGGCTGATTTTAGTGTTGAGAGACACACCCTAGTCACTGGGGAGATTGCATAGGTCTTTCATCAGTCTTCAATAGCAGTTACATAGGTTCCAGAAGCAAGGGCACACTTATTCAAGGTGAGGGTGCAACTTCTTAGGAGGTTTAGTGAGTTGTCTCGTCCCATCCAGGGAGAATCTAGGGATTCCCTTCCAACCTAGTTGAGAGGAAGGCAAGGCACATCTGTTTCCCAGTTTCTCATCAGATTCCAATGGAGAAATCATCTAGGGAGAATTTTTCACATTGAGGGTGTGACAGTTGGGGAGGAAACATTTGGGGTTCCCGAGTGATCACCAGATCAGATCCATGGAAATCCTTTTGACCCATTTCCCAGTGTCCTAGGGTACTTAGTTTGAAACCCTTATTAGCTGATTCCGACGGGGGAATCACTAAGGGGAAGTTTCCAGTAGCAGAGGGGTGCATTTCCCCATGTGGATCCATCTAAGGTCCAGACATATCATAAGAGGGTTGATTGTCAACAGATCAGCCACCAGGACTGAGAGGGAGAGAAGCGCACACTGATTGGGATAGTTTCTAGGCAGATCCAAGGGGTTTAGCCACCAGGGAAAATTTTCCATTCTTGTAGCAGTTGTCATATGAGTTTTCGTAGCTCGCAACAAATCTTACATCTCATCCATTGATCCTGCAACATTCTTCTAGTATCAGGTATTATTGTTTTAGTTTTCTTATTCTTTTCCAACTAATATCCTTTTGTCATTGATCTAGCCGAGTGATTTATTTTATTTAGTTGCATTTGACATTGTACTCCGTAAAGATATCCTAATATATGGTTTACAGTCTTTTCTCTCATTTACTATCTGTATACACATTTATATGTTGTAAAAAATTATTTATCTACATACACGTCTAAAATGCATCTAGAAACCCCCAGTGTATGAGATAAGATAATAGACATATCAGATTAGCAGCATTTCCTAGACTAGCCATATCTAGGATATTACAGTGGTATTAGAGCTTTCTTCCTGCCAACTTGTGAAGAAAATACTTCTCCTGATCCATGATTCTGGGAACAGGTTAATAATACCCAAAGAGATGAGGATATATTGGGGATGAGTACATTTAGTATCGTATAGGTCATACCAAATACCAGAGAGACAGTGACATAAGGGACTACACTCACTTCCACACTTAGTCTGATAAAGAGCCAGAGTTAGAGGATAGAGAGAATATCATCTCTGACATAGAGGCAGAGATAGAGAGGAGTATGGGTGATAGACGAGAGATTCTAGAGGGCATGCCATCTTGAATGACCTATCCAGAGTACAGTGGGACATAATGAATTCCATAACACAGATGGCCATCAGTACGTAGATGATCCATCATAGCGTGAGCACTATAGGTTCCAATGTCGCAGGAGGAGTGAGTGGTTTAGGAGGACACCAGGGAGGTGGGGCCAGTGGATCTAGTGGATCTCAGGGTGGAGCAAGTGCACACCCTTCACCCGTCTGAGCCTATACATCATCTGGGAGGATTCTCTGACCTTTATATCCACAGTTCTAGGGAGGACAGTCGTTGGGATAGCTAGGGCATGCGGGAGGACATCCAGGTCAGGAACAAGTAGTTCCACAAGATCCATTCGGATAGTACATGAGAGATTACTTGGAACTAGGACCAGAGTTCCATGCAGACATGAGTTTTCTAGAATATTGTTCGATCATGTATCTAAACAGACCCCGGGAAGCATAGAGGGGCAATAGAAAGACTCACAACATGGATTTAACAAAGAAAGTGAGAATGCTAAACACTCCTACTTTTGACAGATCATTGAGATACTTAGCTCATGCATGGGTACATAACCTTGACACATAATTCAATCTTAACCTGATGACAAAGTCATAAGCTATCAAATTTTCCATGTTGCGGTTGGATGGGGAGGCCAACAAGTGGTGGTATCATGGGCGGTGACCTTAGGTCATGGAAACATTACTTCATACTTAGATTTCACTGAGAGGTTGATGGATAGATTTGACAAAAGAGATCCAGAGCTCCATTTCAGGGACCTTACGTAGTTGAGATAGATAGGATCGGTTGAGACCTTCATAATAGAGTTCCAGTGGAAGGAAGTGGTCGTATCCGATATATCAGAGCACATATTGATGATGTTATTCACAGAGGCATTGATGGATCCATTGAAAGGTTGGGTTAAGGCTTTCAAGCCTCACACCCTATAGAAGTCCATTGTGCGCATGAGAGACATGGGGGACTCAACACTAAAACCCAAACCTGTTACCAAACACTTTGTACCATAGAGAGACAGAGATCAGATAAATCCTCAAAGGGAATGGAAGGTTAATCCCAAGTTGGATGATGACACCAGACATGAGTTTATGAGGAAGAAGTTATGCTTCTCTTGCAGAGACCCTTGGGTTCCAGGACATAGGTGCATGGGAAAGGGAGAGATCTATTATATTGAGGTTCCAAAAGACAATATAGAAAGTGAGGAAGAAGAGCATGACAGTGGATCCACTAGCTCAGATGAGGAGCCATCACCGGCAGAGGAGTAGCCTCCATGGAGACCACCGACACTGGAAGGGACCTACCCACCGGTAGAACCACAGACTCCTAAGTAGGCTAACGCACGAAAAATAGCAAAGGGAGAAATCATAGTGACCCTTTCTGGTGTTCCTAGGTATGACACCAGGAAATCAGCCTAATCTATGTTGGGGCCACCCATGATTTCATTGATGCTTCATTGGTATCTAGGAGGGCACTTCAGATAGAGGAGTTTGAGGGATTTGATATTGGAGTAGTTGATGGCCATACAGTGGAGTGTCTAGATAGAGTCCCAAACTTAGAGATAAATTTAGGTAACTACACAATGAGAGAAACATTTTATGTAGTTGACCTATCTGACATAGATGTGATATAGGGAGTCGAGTGGTTGATCACATTAGGAAAAATCACCACTAACTACCAAACCTTGGATATGGGGTTCTGAGACACTGACGGGAAGAGGATCATTATGAGGGGCATGTCGAAAGGGGAATCCTGTAATGTTTTGGCAAAAAGGGTGGAGAGGATATTCAAGCATGGGGAGGTAGCATATGATTCATATTGCTTGATCACTTTGCAAAAGGATTCAGAGGGTCGACAACAATATCAGACAGAGATACATAACTTGTTGGGTCGACATCAATAGGTTTTTGGGTCGATTCCACCAGGGAGGCCACTGGAAAGGGGGTTTGAGCATACCATTGAGTTGGAGGAGGGGGTAAAACCTATGATCACACCACCATATCACCATCCTAGGAGGTTCAAGGATGATATAGAGAAAGAAATTAAGGAATTGCTAGTGTTGGCCCTCGAGCAAGTTTTGAGGAAACGTTGGTCATGTTTGACCATTTTTGGGACTTCGACGGGCTGGTCAAAGACAGAGTGCACAGGAGAAGCAGAGCTCATGGGATCTCGCCCATTTTTGAGGGATTTTTGGGATGTTAGGGTTTATGTAATAGGCATGGGATGTCGGCCCATGGGTTTACCCATGCTTAGGCCTTTTTGTAATGTCTAAATAAGTAGCTAGGTGATGTAAGTAGTCACATTTTTTGAGGTCACGGACTTAGTGCATGACTAGAGTATGTTAAGACTTGCAGAGCTAAGTACAAGTGATTGTAAGAGGCTTTGTGCAGACAGATTGTGTAAGGCTTGGTGTCTTGACCTCACTCAGGGAAGGAGGATCTGGCGAGGTGCACGCATATCTCCTATCCTTTGTGGAGTTGGCTCTATGGCTTTGTGCACAGGAGCAGAGGAAAGTAAGAAGCTTGAAAGATAATAAAGAAGAAGAAGAAGTTGGTGGGCGTAGCCCCACACTAGGGTAAACCACGTATATCCTGTGTTAATGTGCTTTGTGCAATGTTATTCATGTTGTTTATGTATTTATCTTCTTAGTGCACTGATCTTGATATATGTTAGATAGATGTATGGATTCTTAGTGCTCTATTGATGGTAAATGAATTCTAGATATGAGATAATGCTATATGTTTGGAAGTGTTTGATCTGATTATTACTGCGTTGTTGTGTACTTAGGGTTTAATCTGCGATGTGAATGGATTTATGAACTAATGCATATTGTTGGCTAAGTGCTCTGTTAAGTGTTGTAATCACATATCTGTGTACCAGCTAGGTTGTAGACACCTAAGTCCTGCAACCCCCCCTGCCTCTACCTCGGGTGAGACTTCATCTGCTTCGCAGGTGTTGCCAAAAGGGACAATAGTTAGGGTTTTGTTGGTGCACTGTTGAAGCATTGAACCCTGGTTCTTCCCCTATGCCAACAAATGGTTCTATTGCTAGGACCTGAAACTGTGATTGTTGGGAACTGAAGAAAAGAGAAATCTATGTGCGTAGATTTGTTGTTGTAGTGCGCAATATTCTACTTGACTTTTGAAGCTTTGTGCTAAGAAAGGAACCGGATCTGAAGAAAAGAGGTAAGATCGCGAAGCTTTGTGCTCTATTAAATGTAAGATAAGTAGAAATTTTTTCTTAGAAAGTATGAATCTAGGTATGTTTGATAGATTCTGGCCTAGTCTAAAAACTAGGGAACGGTTAGAAGAAAGAATGCATCTGAATAAATTTGATAAAGATAGTTACCGATATGTTATTCCTATGCATAGAAAGAATATTTGGACTAACAAGTGGATGCAGGAACCTAGAAGGAATTGTTGCAGATTACAGGTCCATCACTGTGACCCTAGTGCATAGTACCGGAAGCGTTAGGGATCATTTAAAAGAAAGAGATGATTGACACTATGTTATAATTGCAGAAGACTGGGACATATTGATAAAGAATGCCTTGGTATAGGTCCTATTTGTCTTTGTTGTAAATATATTGGTCATGAGGTCGAGGATTTCCCTAGAATGATTGCTAAAGTTGAACAGATGAACATTAGACAAGAAAACTATGAAGGAGTTCAAAAGACTGAGGATATGTTAGAAAACCAGAAAGAATCAGAGAATATGTTATTACAACTGAAAGAAACATTGAATGATCACAGAGACATCAATTTACCAGAGATCTTCAAAGAGAAGCAGTGCATAGAAACAAGAATAGGAGACTTAGACATAGACTATGTCTTGGATAAGGACACATAGGTGAATATTATGCTAGAAATCACTTGGGAAATTTTGCGAAAACCTGTTATAGTACACCTGATTATCTTCCTGATTTAGAGGTCCTTGCTTTTAGCCGTGGTTATACCCCATGAAGACTTTACACCCCAGAAGTGTGTACACTTTTTCACACGAGGGAGTGCAGAGGGGGGGTACCCCCTCTACGGGGTCCGGGGGGTTCGGGGGCAAAGCCCCCGAAGGAAAAATTGCCTTGTAAATGTAGATTGTAATTTCATTGTAAATCTGGACCGTTCATTATAAGGTCGCAGATCTAATGGTGGAAATTATGTTAGGGTTTTTTTCCCTAGAAGGAAACCCTCTGTTATGAGGGAAATGTATTGCGGCTATGCATTATGGAGAGTATTGTATTCTGAGATAAGAGACTGTGAGAGAAAGAAGATGAATTTACAGTGGGTTTTGCTGTAGGTTGTATCCCTTCATTTGCTGGATAATAATAAAGGAAGGAATTGGCAATTTCTCTGGTGGACATACCCCACACTGGGTGAACCATGTAAATCTGTGTCTCTATTGTATTTTGTATCTTCAGTGTTTTGTTTTTGCATTTGTTTTATTTTATTGCTCCATGGTCCTGTTTTTCTAACAATTGGTATCAAAGCGAAAGGTAACTCGTAGGAAAAGAGGGTTCCTAGTTCGAGTGGGAGCAATGTCGGAAGATGGAAAGCTTAGGGTCGAGAAATTTAACGGCCAAAACTACTAGTTATGGAAGATGCAAATGGAAGATTGTTTATATCAGAAGGATCTATTCCTACCATTGGGCGGAGTAGCAAAGAAGCCAACGGCCATGAAGGACAAAGAATGGGAGATTCTTGACATAAAGGCTCTAGGAACGATACGACTGAGCTTGGCAGCGTCGGTGGCTTTCAATATTTTGAAAGAAAAGACAACGAAGGATTTGATGGATGCGTTGGCTAAACTATATGAAAAACCCTCGATGTCCAATAAGGTATTTCTAATGAAGAGATTATTTAATATGAAGATGTCAG
>CBVK0100465911.1:0-18946 GCA_900067695.1 Picea abies | reverse complement strand
AGAACCAACAGATCCTGAAGAGGGGGAGAGCCTTTTTCATTCATAGATGTGGGTGAAGGGGACCCCGCTGCATTTTATTATTGATAGCGGAAGCTAGAAGAACCTCATCTCAACAGAGGTCGTCAAACAGTTGGGATTGTCGACAACACCACACCCGCAGCCATACAACATCGGGTGGCTTCGCCAAGGACGTGATCTCCATGTCACCTAGCAATGTTGATTGTCATATGGAAACCAACCCTTCAAGGATGAGGTATTATGTGATGTTTCCCCACTAGATGTCTGTGATGTTCTCTTGGGCCAAACATATATGTGGAAGTGCCACGCTGTTTATGAGTATCGAGCCCGCAATGTCATTGTTTCTCTGGGGGGTCATATCTACAGAATACCAGAGGTAGTTCTAACTACCGTTCCACCTAAAATGTGCCACAAGGTAGTATCTCATACTGCAAAATTCAGCTTCTTCACAATCTGTTCAAAAGGGGAACATAAGGACACTGAAACCACTACAGCTTCGCCCCAAGCACATTCTATCCAACAGAAGCAGGTCAACAAGGTTGCAAAAAAGTGTAAATATTCCTTCTACGCACCATTCTCTCATGTAGCCTGACTTGTTGAATAGACTTAGCATCAACAGTTTCGTGACAGACTTCCACAAACTGAGCAGGGTGACGTCTCCAGCAAGGAATGCAACTCACCAAGATGCAGATTCAACAAACGCTTTCCCTCTCCCCCAGGAACTCAATGCAATGGAGACCATTGATTCCTAAGGAGGCATGATTGATCCAGGTGGATATCAGTTTCCACCCACCTTTTCTCACTAGCTCAAAACAATTTTATGGCAAATTTGGCAATTTACTATTTTTAGCAGTTTTTAACTTCCGGGGCATTTTGAGGGCCCAAATGAAGGTTTTTCGAGATATGGGTTCTCAATTTTAGCTAAATTCATAATTGAGCCCCCAAAGTGAATCTCCTTGATGATACCATTCCAACGAGCTATCATACACCTAAAACAAAGATCGTATGCAAAAGTTATAACCCCGGGAAGTTGATGTACTAACTTACCCAAACAGGGTCCACATGACTTTTGGTGCTTCATCTCCTAGGGTTAGGTTTTTGGATGTCTAGGACTTTTGGGATTCCTGTTTATTGTAAAAAGGCCTTCGAAGCCTCATTGTAATCATCTTCTTGCGAATGCGAGTATCCGCCACATCTCTTCTCAAAGATAAGCTGCCACCATTCTAGCGAGTCTTTCACTCTATATTTTTACAGTCTCTGTACATTTCTTTCATTAATAAAAATCATGTATTACTGTATACCTATGTTTATGGTTGCATCTCTGACACATTTATGTTGTATTACTGTATACCTATGTTTATGGTTGCATCTCTGACACATTTATGTTATATTATTGAATATCTGTGATATCTCTGTGCATTTATTTATTATATCTTCGATCTCATTTCGTGCCGAAAATAATTCGGATTAGTCATGGTTACAACTTCCTTATCAATACAAACAATGGCAAGTTCTGCAACCAGTTTAATTATGATCAACCAATTTAAAAATTATACTTATGACATTTTACTACCCTTCTCAAATCCTAATGATTATAACTCAAAGATTAAAAACTGCTCAGAGAGTTCCAACCTTACCTTCATCTACTACAAATTGAAAAGGCTCCTTTCCTTCATATCCCTTTTTCTCAAAGATTGTGCCATCTTGCAGCCTAGAGGTATACCTGATTGTAGTGTAATCATATCCCACAAATTAGACATAAATAATGGCCAAAAATACATGTCTTCTGGCCAATTCAGGCACTCAACAAACAAAATGCCCATATTTCCAATCTAACAACTATCAGGTTAATGAAATGCCAAAAATCTCAACCCATTTAGATTATGAGAATAAACATACTCAAACACTTTAAACCCCATAATAACTAGACATGCATCTTTGATTTCATAATTTCTTTACTTTGAAGAACAATATTGCTAGAATATACACATGCTCTGTCCCGTCACTTGGTTTATCATATCCATCAACTTCCTTTGGGATTTTCTTGATAATCTTTTATCTTTTGTTACTTCTTTAACTACTTTAAATGAAATTTGAAACTAATTCCAAAGTCATAATGATAGTATCATTTAAAGGAATCACAACAAACCCCTCTTGAACATCTGTACCCTTTTCACCAAAGGGATCTGAGCAAGGATATATCATGTTAGTTTTCTTGATGCAATCATTTAGCTAAGAGAAATTACCAAATGAAAATAATAAGGCTATCGATTTCTAAGGAAACATTAACAAAAATATATCCAAATCATGTCTAAAATAAGATTGGGCTAGTTTTTCCACTTGGGTGATAATAAACAAGCCACTTAGTTGCCTTGTTATGCCAACAAGACAATACAAAAATTGGTGAGTTAATTAGAGGCTCAACTAAAGAGAAAACAAGAAAAAAAATAACAAGAAACAAAAACTAAACTAAGCATGTAAAAACTCAAATGGATGCATGAAATAGACACAAGGAATATCTACCAATATGGGAACTTATGAGTCCCCTCTTCCTCCTTGGGAGGGCTCTTGAATACCCCAAATACAAAGTTCTCCCTCTTATGAAAATGGAAATACAATGGTTAAGACTTTATGGTTGAAATTCTCAAGAGGAGAGAAGTGCAACACTTTCTATTGATGCTCAAATAGCTCTAAGAGAATGATGCCTTCTCTAAAACTGAATGAATAACATAACAATATTCAAAATTGTTCTCTTTGTTTGCATGTTTTGGTCATGCGTTTATAGGACCAATGCAATATTTTTCATAACTTTATTGTATTGTGAATGGGAGCTCTTTGAAGGTACTTCCCATCCTTTCAGTAGCCCCAATGCTAGATTTTAGGCCAGTTTTGAAGTCTTATCATGGTACACTTCGACTTGGAAGTGGTTGAGGCCTGACCAACTGCATTAATGCGCCATTTCTACATCAACATGATTTATTTTGGAGACATTTGTGCAAAACATGCAGTTTGTGAAATCAATGTTGTGTTGGCTTGCACAGATGTGCGCAAGCAAGATTTGGGTAGACTGTGCTGAAATTGAATGACTATTTGTGTATTTTTGGTTGCTTGTTGGACAGGTTCTATAAATGTTTGAGGTATCATGATTGATGTGTTGTGTTGGTATTTTATTCAACCATTTATTGTATTTCCATGGGAAATTTTTCGGTGGTAATAGGTGCCCCTTGATGTGTGAGGTTAGGAGCATACATATAACCAAAATACATCATTGTTTCTTTTGATGGTGATGTCATTATATAGAAGAGTTGGAGACTTTGTATTGAGGAAATGAGAGAGAGATCTGTTGGAAGGAAAGGGAAATCATATGTGGACCAAGTATTCTCCAGAAAAATAAAATGTTTGTACAAACGAGGCAAGCATGCCCAATTCTCATTCCATGAAACCAGAAGAGTATAAGTGTAACTGACCATTGCTGATGAAGTGGATATCTGCATCGCCCTCGAGGGTTCCAATAATGGAAGATGGCTATTCTTTTGAATGAACTAACTTTGAATCAAGGAACAAATATCTCAGAGGCATTGATGGCCCATAAAATTAATAGGTATTTGGTTGCTACTATAAACTATAATGGTCGCATAGTAAGACCCACTGTAACATGATACTGTATTGAGATTGAATGTTATGGGGTCAATGACATCAGAAAGCAACGAGGATTCTTTTCGTGCCGTTCGAAATTGTTCATTAATAGTGGAATGAGAGTCAAGATATTTCCCCTCACTTGGAAATTGGTGTTGACGTCAATAAGTGAGGAGGAGGAAATGGAAGAAGCAAAGGGTTTCTTGACATCGATTTGATCAAAATGGTGTCAGGAACTGTTTGGAGGAAAATATGGATGAACTGGTAACATGGACAAAGTTTAGGATATACGGGATTCAATAACTCTCGTTGGTTGGGGGTATATTGGATGATGGAAGCAACCGTAAAAAATGATCTAGTATTAGGGGGATGACCAAATATTGGGTATATTATGCTGAATGGGTGAGACTGCAAAGGGATGTGGGATAGGTCAAAATACATAGGTTTGGGACAAGGATGTCTGTGGTAGTCTAGATTTTGGCCATGGTAGGGAGGGTTTGTAGAGATGATAATGTATGTGGGCTTCCCCAACCAAGGGTGACATGGGTTTCCGTATGCCAAGGAAAAAAACGCCATCGACTACGGTGGAAAAAACCTACTATGCTTGGTGAAATTTAAAAGGTACTTTATACAATTGCCAAATGAATAAAAAATAATTGGGTTGATAATACATGTATAGAAATGGGTGCCCTAGTGAAGTATAGATTGGCTTGTTTGGGGAACAAGTTTGTAGGAGTTGAATGATGAAGGGCGGGGACCCCATGGGTGGGCTTCTGTACTAGGTAGATGAATGGAGGATGTACTTGCATATGGACAATTGATGTCGGATGAAATGGAGGGTTAATGATGATACAAAGGTGCATCTAATGTAAAAGGAACAATATGACTTGGGATTCCATCCAAGATAGGATAGTAATAGGATGAGAAGAAATATGAGGCTCATTCTCTAAGATGCAAGACTACTAGGACTCCCAATCCTAAGGGGAAAAAGTAGCATGAATGTTGATTTTCCGAAGGGGAAAATATGTGTGGAACAACTGATGTAGGTGAGAATGATATCGGTTGGCAGTACTTGAATGCAACATAGGTGATGGTACTACAGAACCAAATGTGGGGATCCTAAGGGTAAACGTTAGGGGGATAATTGGGATATGTAATTATTTACAGAGGGTTTTATTGCATACTTGTGTTGAACATATACCTGAAGGGGCCATGGTATGGCCAAGACTGTAGGGGTTGTATATCTTCATAAAAAGTACCCTCACACATAAAAACAAAATACCCGACGTGAAAAATTTCTAATAATAAAGAAAATGTAAAAAATATTTGATAATAATACTTATGAGTGTGCATACTTATTCCCAATACATGGAGCAGGAAATGATTTTGATTAAGGATATATTTTTTTCAAGTATAACCCATTGACTAGGTCTTTGAGGGTGGATCCTTCTAGGTGAGCCAGGATGTAAGCTCCCTTAGTCAAAAAATGGTGGACAATAAATGGGCCAAACCAAAGGGATTCAATTTTTCCGCAACCTAGAGTGTCGTGAGCGACATCGTAGGTCAATACAAGGTCACCTTTGTTCAAGGAGAAAAAGGTTAACTTGGTAATCAGATACAGATTTGGACCATTTCTTTGTTGCTTCATTGTTTTGTAAAGATGATCTCTGATCCTCATTGAGATATTCAAGAGTGAGAAATTGTTTCTCCATTGGAGTAGTGTCGGGTAGTAGGTCGACTGCGGTATGCAATGCAGGGATTTCACATTCTATGGGAAGGACAGATTCAACCCCATGAACAAGATGGAATGGTGTGAAGCTAGTGGAAGTTTTGACTGCTATGCGATATGCCCACAAGGATGAAAATAACATGTGCTGCTAATTAGTTTTGTGTTTATCCACATTACGTTGTAGCATGGTTTTGAGGACTTTGTTAATAGAATCAACTTCCCATTTGATTATGGATAGTATGGTAAAGCAAACTCATGAGTAAACCCTAGCTTGGAGGATAACTCGACAAATAATTCATTCTCAAAATGATTACCATGGTCAGACACCAGCTGGAGGGGGACTCTAAAGTAGGGAATGACACAGTTAAAGAAGAAGAAGGTTGTAGTTTCTGCCGTGTTGGCACGTCTTCGACCCATTTGGTGAATTAGTCTATGACGATGAATATGTACTTGTGCCCATTACTATATTGAGTTTGCAAGTCATGAAATCAATACCCCATTTGCAAAAGGGGCCCACCGTGATGACTAGATGGAGAGGAGTCAGTGGTGCCCTAGATTTATGCACATATATTTGACATTTGTTGCAACGCATGATGACATGAATGCATTTAGATAATAAGGTGGGCCAAAAGTAACCATCCCAAATGATTTTTTGAACAGTGGACATGCCATATAGGTGGCCTTCACATGTGACATTATGGAAGTCATCTAGGACTTTCTTTGCCTCTTCTATGGTGAGGAAACAATGGATTATAGTTTCTGCCCCTTTGCGATAGAGGACATCTCCTATGAGGAGGTAGCAAGGGGTCTGATGACAAATACATTGACGATTGTCTTGGGAAATATGATAACCGAATTTTCACATGCAAAGGTACACGAGAATGTCTTCGTACCATGGGTCATGGGATGAGACAAAAAATATGTGTTCATTCGATAACTTCTCATTGACCAGTGTGTCTTTTGATTCCATGGGAAGATCAGTTATCAACTCGGTGAGAACAAGGGATTTATTTCTTTTGGGAGTTGTGAACTCTAGATCATATTATTGAAGAACGACAATAAAACAGGTGAATTTTCCATTGATCTGAAGTCGACTGAGAAAGTATTGCATTGGATTAGAATCTTCCATGACCTTAGTATTTCGAAGAAAGATATAGTGGCACAGTTTTTGGAATGCAAGGACGACTGCTAGGGACAAGTTTTCTTCATGATTATACTTCAAACGTGGCCCAAAGAGGTTCTTACTGATATAGTAAATGACATGTTCGCTCTGGTCATCACCTACTTGGACTATAACTTCTACAACTGATACCTCAAACACTGATAGATACCAGATGTAATCCCTATCAAATTCAAGGGGACTAATCGAGGGTGCATTGCTAAGTGATTCTTTGAGAGAGTAAAAAATGGCTTGGGAATGTTGGTCCCAATGGAATGGGATATCATGTTGTAGTAGGAATAAGAACCTATGAGTGCCAATGGCATAATCAAGAATAGATCGACGTAGGAAATTGGTCTTTCCTTGTAGGATTTGTAGTTGGCGCAAGTTTTTTGGGGGAGGAATTTCATTGATCGCTTAGACTTTTAGGGGGTCCACTATGATTCCTTGTTGAGAAATGATAAAACCCAAGAGTTGTCCAACTGTGATGCAAAAAACACATTTGAGGGGGTTTAATCAAATATTGTACTTGCGACATCATTGAAAGACACCTCGTATGTCCTCTAAGTGTTGTGATCACTTTTTGGAGCAAGTGTGAGATCATCCAAATAAGCTAGGATGATGTGAGGGAGATCGTGAAAAGTATATGTCATATCTCATTGGAAAGTGGCACATGCATTTTTGAGCCCAAATTGCATGACGCGATAGGAGAAGGTACCCCATGGTGTAGTGAACATAGTTTTGTATCGGTTTGCATGTTGAAATTGGATTTGGTTATAGCCAAAGAATCCGTCCATTAATGAAAGAAATTCATGTCTCATGCAATCGTCGATGACCTGATCGATGAAGGGTGTTGGGAAGTTGTTCTTGGGACAAGCTTGGTTAAGGTTAGAAAAATCAGTACAGACTTGAATGGTTCCCTGTTTCTTGTTTATAGGGACAGGGTTTGAGACCCAATACGTATACGCAATAGGGTAGATAAACCCATCAGAACACAATTTATCAAACTCAACTTTGATAGCCATGGACTTTGAAGGGTGTAAAGTTCATTTCTTTTGAAGAATAGGGGCAACATCTAGCCATGTTTCGATGTGATGTTCGACAATGGATGGGTCCAATTCAGGCATTTCTGTGTATGACCATGCGAAAACGTCCTAGAACTCCTGACAAATGGATTTTTAAGCTGTGATCTCATTAGGAGAACATGCGATGCAAAGAGTGATTTCTTCAACTATGCATGGTTTGATTGAGATGTCAATTTTGATTGTACAAGAGATGTTAGCTATGTTCCCATCTTCAAAGGCATTAGGTGTAGGGATTGGGTTCTTGAACCGATCCACATGTCCAAGAGGAATTAAATCTTTGGTTTCAATTGCACAAACTTGAGTGTCCAGGAAGGGTTGAAATGCTTCATGAGCTAAGAAGAAAGATCAATGGTGTAGGGAATGCCAAGGACAATCTGTTGTTGCCGTGACATATAGGATATATTCATTCAATTGGAAGATGAACAAATATAGCGGGTCTTCAAATATCTGAGCATGCAGATGGGGTGTGGTGGCGTCCAAGGTATTATGTAAGTTGGTGATGAGGTTGTCATCTATGGAAGGCATAGAAGATGTGGATGGGTGGTCATCTTTCCTGCCTGGGAATGTGGACCAGGAGGAGAAGGTGGAGGGAATTCACTAGAAGACATGAACCATGTGTCCATAAATGTGTGTGGACTATGTATGGTGGGGGGAGGAAGGATCTCATGGATGAGACTTACAAGCGAATTACGCGGGTTCGACTAGAAGTGTTCTAATAGTTGTGGCACACATATAGTTGGTGGTGCCACATGTATAGATCCTTGCTCTGATAATGGGTTAATGGGGTTACTTGGAGGTGGTAACATATTTTGGGGTTGAGGAAGTGAATCTTGAAGGGATGTTTGAATGTTTTGGAGCTTAGTCATACAATGACTCTGATATTCGATAACGAGAGGGAATGTGTACATGAAATGGTCCATTTGGTGGCACAACTCACAAGGACATCTCATCCTTTCATTTAATGACATGGAGATATAATGGATGTCAGTAATATTAGTGATAGTGGGGGAGGGGGGTGCTTGATATGGATCAAGAAATGATGTTTTCCACGCTACCGCTGGGGGCTCTCGAAATTGAGGAAGATTTGGACAATGATGGTATAATGGCCATACTGTGAGTAGATGTCACATGCATGTTTGGTACGTAGACCTTTCTTTTTGGATGAATAAGGTTTTGTGCTTATGGGTGCCACTACTGGGGTAGGTGGTAAGGGTGTTGTGTTTGGAAGCTGAATTAAATCACATATTTTAGGTAGTGCGGGGCACAAGTTAGTAGGTTGTCTAATTGTTGCATAAATGGCACATGGTGGTTGGATCTAGGGTTGGTAAGGGAGGGTGGAATCATTTTTCTTCTTGGTGACCCTTTGTTTGGTAGTATTTCCCCCACCTATGTGACTGGTTTGAAGAGTTGGTGTTTGAACCGTCAATTGCGTGGGAAACACCTCTGGTTGAGACAGAAGGGGTGGAATCAGTACCATAGATGGTGGCACTAAATGCCAAAATAGAATGGTGATCACCATGTTTGGAAAGGTGAGAGTGGAAACAACCTGATATGTTGTGACACCTAGTGGTGGGTAAAATAAGGGTATTTGGGTTATGGCTTGAGGGATCATTTTTCAAACAGGTATGTACCCAATCACTGGTGGGTTTTCTTGAATGGGTGAATCTTCTGGAGTAGGTTGTGAAAAATTCCATTCAAGTTTTTATTGTGGTGTAGAGGTCTCCATGGAGGATGTGAATGAGGGTACTTCAAGAGAAGGGTCATTGGGGATCTCCACACCATATGATGTGACTGGGTAAACTTGAGTTGTGATTTTGGTAGGTATGCTCAATGGAATTCCCTGATAAGATCCAATTAATGATGGGTCTTCAAAGATTCTCAGTCTGGCCTCAACAACTAGCAAAAGGTCGGAGCTGGCTCATATGAGAGGGAGGATTTTTTCTATGTGCCCTGACTGATGGTTTCATAGTGTGTTAACTGGTCAATGGTGACTTTCTTCCCATTCTCGGGGAAGAGTATGGTCTAAAATATAGAATAGGCGATGACTTGTATGGCATACATGTAGCTTCATCCAAAGATAATGTTGTAATCCAATTGGTAATTGATGACCTTGATGCCGATGAGAATCATTCCCCTCCGTAGTTCCACAGGAACATTTTGGTAGAGGCCTTCAGTTTGGGATGGGAGACCATCGTATGCTCGAAGATTAATGAATGACAGGACTAGCTCAGGTGATCTAAGATGTTTCCATACATAGGGGAATATTTTGGCTGAGTTTTAATAACTCCATGATGAGGAATCGAGTTTTGTAGGACCGTTGGTGTTGGGGGACGCGGGTAGTTTTGAGGTATCTATGGTGGGCCCTGTGGGGTAGGGAGATGTTGTGGATTCATGACTTCTTTCATCCATTTTTCATCAAAAATTTGGGGGACATGATGGGTGTAATGGCTATATTCACCACATACTGCATAAGGAAAATTGGTTCTAAGATTGTTGTTTCTCCCTTGCCTTGGTTGGTCATTGTTATTTCCTCCTTGGGGATTTTGGTTACTAATATTATGGCTAAATCCTGCTAGGGGATTTTGAGGGTTTCCCTCCTGTCCTTGGTTGTTTTTGTTTTTATTCTTCCCCTTCTTCTGGTTATTGTTGGGTTGATTAGGGGGGTTAGTTGTATTCAACTGTTCAAAATATTGAACTTTTTGAATGAGAGAAGGTTGAATAAAATTCACCCTTACTTGTTGCTATCCATGTGGTGGGGAAATGGGTTGAGGGGGACTAGGGAAAGGGTAGTATTGATTACCTTATGAATGGGGTCTGTATTGATTGTATGAGGTGGATGTGCCACTCCCACCATTGGAGTCATATAGAGTGGTAGGTGTTGGACCTGGAAGTGGAGTTTGTACCTAGTTTGGTAGTGGTGTAGGTACATCTCCTCCCATCATGGTAGTAGGAGGTACCATTAAAAATGGTTGAGTAATAATGGAAGGATAATAAGGGTTTCCCTTGTATGAATGGTGGTATTGATTAGCCCCAAACATGGGAACCGATTGAACATATGGGTTAGCATGGGCCGTGGACCCAATCAACCGATATGCAAGATGGGATGCTCTTGGTTTGTCTTGGCCAAAAGGTAGAGGACGGGGAGCATAAGGTAAAATGTAGTAAAGGTACGCTGATTGGGAATATATGAGGTCAAAATGTTGATCCTTTGAGATGGCTTCTTCTTTATTTTGAGGTAGAGTGGTGGCCACGTCTTTGGTGATGATGAGGACTAGTGATTTGAGGAACGCGTTTATTCGTTGTTGGGGGTGGTATCATCCTCACAAATTTTTCGTATGCAACACCATTCATGAATATGATCAACTATGTGGACTGCTATGGTTTGTTTAAACTCATAGAGGATCTCAAAACCAATATCATGGTGCACATATAGTTGAAATAAAGATAGGAAGGCTTTGGCCAATGATTCAAAGGTAGAGTGGGACCTTGATTTCTCGTCTACGTACCATTTAGCGGATGGACCGGTGAATGTTTGTTGGAACAATATCAAATGAATGGAATCGTCCATGATGCTATTGGAAGAGAACCATAGGTGAAAGGACATGATATGGTTGGCTGGGTCTTCGCCCTTTTTTACTTCAAACTTTAGTAGGTCGGAAGGTAACTTGGTGGGAATATTCGACCATGTAGGGCCATGTAGGATTGGGTGATTCATTAATTTGGTCAAATCTGGGATATTGAGAGATGCCAAGCATGGCATGGTGGAAGGTGTTCCAACCATGGTGCATGAGGGTTGATAAGTATTTCCTTGAGAGGAAGGTTGGGATATTGTACCTTGCAAAGAAGGTTGGGCTTCGCCTCCTTGTGATGGAGCGATGGTGGGTGGGTTGTTTGGGATATTTGCACCGAGAAAGGTGGAACCAAGCAAGGATGATCCTAAAACAGTTGCACTACTAGTGTATGTGATCGTTGAGCTGATGTCTCAACTAAATTGGTAACACCTCCCAATATTAGAGGGAGGTTCTACAAGTGTCTACAATGACGGGGATTCTATGGTTCTACTATGATTATGGACTTGCTAAGGATGTGTGTGATTTGTGATGAGAGAAATAAATAAACAAGTGATTTTTATATTTTGTGGACTATCTCAACAATGTCATTTACAACGACACATAATCAAATGATCATACATAAAACAACTAAGCAACAATGTAGGTAGTTTTGGTTTTTTCTGTGTGGGGGAAACAAAATAAAATGCATGTGTCCTAAAATACATAATGTCCTTCCTCTTAAAATAGCATTGGGCCTTCCAAAAGAACTCAACAATGGGGCATGAACTCACCAGAAGAGGAACTAGTGAAGGTATGAACAATCAGTTATAATGAGGGGTGAATGGGGCATATCCTGAAAGTACTGGAGATATTTCCCAACAACCATTCAAAATATAATTGAGGTGCGATTGTAGCCCACAAACACCACCTGGGTAGAAAAAACCTACATTTGGCAACTAAAATACCTCGATCAAGCACAACATTTATATTTTCCTCCTAAGAAATGGGTCACAGGATGGATGTTGTTAGTACCATTTTTGTTCCTATCAAAGAAATGATGATTAATGAAGATTATAAAACTGATATTAGATGAGTTAGTAGAAGAAAGTTGAGCTTCAGGAGCCTCTGCATAGCTTAGAGTAAAATTTTCCTAACGTATCTTGAATAAAACAATAGAAAATCCATGTTCTTGTGTGTATAAGGGAAAATCATAAGTTCTCAGGTGCTTGTCACAGTCAAAAGGTGCTTGTTGGAGTCAAAAGGGGGCTTGTCGCAGTACTAAACAAACTGGTCACATGTGAAAAGGGGCCTAATTTTATTAGCTCAGGAGTATATCATGATATTGCAGCCAAGAAATATAAAAGCACAATGTTTTGGGAGTTTTTGGGACCCTGAGAGATCGATGATCATATCTCACTAGGCACCCATGATCAGATCAATGACCTTCATGCATTTTCAGAGCCCTCTCTTCGGAGTTTCATTTGAAGTTAAGGCACCAACTACTCCTATGGGATACCTCCAACCAACGGCCTTGATTTAAGTAGAAATAGCCCCGGATCAATGGTCTAGATCTCCTCCCCATAATCAATGCCTCCTGGCCAAGTGTCAAGTCAACCTACCAACAGAGAATCGTTAGAAACAATCAGAAGATGCGATGCAGACATGCGAAACCAAGAATATGCAAGGGTAAAAGTGTTAGATATGGGTGACACATATCTTGTTTCCCTTCCATGTTAGTGTCATCATGGGAAACACAAAGTTTCCATGTGTCCAAGAGGGCGTCAACATGGTGATCTATTGCCTTACCCATTTTTTGGGTTTATGGTCACTCCAGATCGATCTCTCTCATGCGTCGTCGGACTTCCCTTGGGAGCTCCATATCGACGACTGAAATTTACCCTCGGAGTTCCATTGTCAGAGTCATATTGGAAGACCATACCCCAACCACTCCGATGGGGCACCTACGATCAATGGTCCAAATATAATGTCAACACAGCTCCAATGGACGACTTGGATCTCATCATGCAATCAATTGTGTCTCGAGAGATCAATGACACTAATTTGATCATTAATCTCACATCCTCTAGGCTAGGTGTCACATCAGATTTCCAACAGAGCATTGTCAAGGCCAATTATATTCTACCACGTGGACAGGTGGAACCCGCCAAAGTGTCCCCAAAGAATATCAAAATAGGTGACATGTTCCCCGCTCCCCTGCCACGTCAATGCCAACATGGGCTACTAAAGTGCCTCCACACATCTAGGATGGCGTCGACTTGCAGTTCTTTTCCTTACCCAATTTTTTTTTCGACCACCACCATGTCCTTGAATCATATTTCTTCATGTTCCTGCTCCCAGACTAATGATTGAGATGCAGTTTCAGATTCCCCTCTTCAGAGTCACGTTTAAAACCTAGCCATGAATACTCTAGATGGGAACCTACGATGGATTGAACAGAGTTGATCTTACCTATAGCTCCAAGATCAACGGTCGTTGGAGTTCTTTCATTAATTTCCCCATTTAGGCTTGATCCTTAATCACTTCGACAAATGATCCTCCAATCAGTGGTCATGATTTCCTGTCGAAGATATATTCAATGTTTGTTAAATTTTGTGCACTTGGGGAGAATTTGATTACTCTGATGGGAGTGACCTGATCACCGACCAAGATCGCTCGTTTATTTTGATCCAACAACTACTGAGTCTCATGCCCGTATAGTTTTAATTTCAAGTGGATGTAGTGAGGTAAATGATTACAAGGATTTTTCAGGGTCAAAGCGTGATTGATATCTTGGCTTTCGAATCTCTAGTTACTCCACGATCTCTTCATAAAAGAATTTCACCCAAGTGAAGGTAAAATGAATTTTACCAAGGAGAAACCATCCAAGAATCAAAAAGATGGAAGTGGTTTCAAGAAGCAATTTAGGGAATGAGAAAGAGGAATAAAAGTGAACACAAGTGCCCATTCTCAAGGTTGACACTTTGGGGAGCTAAAGAGTTTCTTGTAACCAGATTTGTTTGACCACAAAAAACTTGAGCACATTCAGTTGATAAATTCAATAGGTGACGAAGATTCATCCCCTGCATTTAAGTTTCAGTCTCTATTTCCCTCATTACAGTGTTTGTTCCCTCATTACAGTGTTTGTTTTCTTGTAAAGCATCTCCTTCCACTTTTTCTTTTCTTGTATCAGATCTGATTTATAGAAGCTCAAGCAACAAGCCATTCACCATGTTCAATGTTACTATATGATTTCCCGTAATGCCACATAATTTATTTTCTCTAAATGTATGACCAGTTCTTGTCATTTTTCTTTGTGCATTTAAATGATATGTAGAGGGTACCTCCATATGTTTGAATGTGTGAAGATGTTAACTATTTGAAGAAAGTTTTTATTGTTCTGTATACATATGTTAGAGCTTTTGAATTCTTAATTTCTCAACACATTGTTCTTTCCATAGGCTACATGATTCATTTTTAATAGTTCCCTGTATGTTTATTATGTTTTTCCTCTAATCCACCATTTCATCCTCCTTTCAAGATTTATTTTCTAAGACACTCATGGAAAAATTCCTTTGATAGTTGATATCATTTTTTAACTGAGCTGAGACTATTTGAGGTCCTTTAATGTTGAGAAAGAGAGAAGGAAAAAATTCACAAAATATTGCACAATTATTTTACTGCAAATATGGCCTTAAGATTCATCCTGAGTATTGGCCTCTAGGGTGCCTCGACATTGTTCCAATAATATCCTGGAAAATATTGAGGGATAACATCTAAAATGGCGTCATTGTTGAGGACATAAGTTGAAGAAATCGTCCCTGAGATACGACATTGTAAGATCTGCTATTTGATAGTGAACAAGCCTCCAGAAATTGGTTGTTTATCTTTCACCTAGCAAATCCATAGAAGGAAAATATGGCCTCTTCCAAAAGATAGAAAAGAAGCTACCCTAATCCGGATCAGGTTCCAGTATATTCATATCCATAAAATATTGTGACCTGGAGGAATATCAGAGAGCGTCATGCCTCCTTTTTCCTAGGTAACCCTTATCTTGAAATCTCTCATTCTACTATTCATCAAAATGATGAATCTGTAGATCTGATTGATATACCTAAATATTTTATTTCTGTTTCTAAATTCCCTCTTGAACCATTTATAGACCTCCAAAATTCTCCTATAGAATTTAATCAAGAAGTCAATTATTCCCATCACCCCTGGATTAGGTGGAGGAATACCTGGGGGAAATCAAACCCCCCTACCCCCTATAAATCCTTGGGTCACTTTCATATTTTCCCCATTAAATGGTCTCAAAATCACCCATGACCTCCCTGAGAATTACATGAAATATTTGCCAAACTTTGATGGGGATAAAACTTGTTCAACTGAAGAGCATATGAGTGATTTCAAAGACTTTATAGATGACCAGTTTATAGAGTGTGATGATGTCTTCATGATATTATTTTTCCAAACTCTGGGGGGAGATGTTAGAAAATGGTTCAAGGAAATACCTTGTTGCTTCAATTGATAGTTGTCCAGCTCTAGAAGCTTCATTTATGAGGCAATGGGGTGAGAAAATGGATAGCCTATACTACTTAAATGAATTTGTCTCACTCAAGAAAATATCCAATGACATTGTTTATGATTTCAACATAAGGTTTAGTAAGATCTATAACAAGATCCCTACAAATATAAAGAGATCACAACCAACAACCAAAGTGATATACGCTGGGGCATTTGATGTTGATTTTTCCATGACCTTGAGAGAAAGAAGATCCCCGAACCTGCTAGTAATGCAAGAGGATGTAATAGAAATTGAAGGGAATATGATTGCATTAGAAAAGGTGAAGCAAAAATAATTTCAAGAAGAAAAGAAAAAGGTCAGGAAAGATTGTGGTACTTCTTATCTGAATAGAGAACCCCAAGAAGCAAACATGGATGATGTGCCAAGACTGATTAGGAATCTGACAAACAAAATTTACATATTTTAGATAGAGGATAGAAATGCAATTAGAGCACCCCAAGAGGGAGGCATAAGGAATACTAATCCTAATTAGTTCAGAAGACCTCCTAATACACAAATCATTAGAAGGGAGAGAAGAAATGAAGAATAACCCATTCAACCTCCTGTAAAAGGCAACAATGATAAAAATTTTATTGAAGAAGTAGTGGATGAGGGCTTTGAAGAATACATAGAAAAATCCATCATACCATTGTTTGGAGGAGAGATCAAAAGGATGCATCGAGAGACAAACTTTGATTATGTGGTCAGTGATCAGAATAATCATGTGAATCATCCAATATATGTTGTTGATGAAGATCCGGGCTGTTGTATCCTATATGTAAATGAATAATATAATGAAACCCCAATGTTGGCATATCCTCTTGTAAGCCCTATGGAAGAAGTGGATGGTATATGAATTTTTTATTTTTTATCATGCATGCTCAAAAGAAGTTGGGGATGGCGTAATGCTCATATCCCCTACCAAAAAAGAATTTCATTTTCCCTACAAACTTGATTTTGAGGCCACAAATAATGTAGATGAATATGAGGCCTTGATATTAGGCTTGAAGGCAACAATAAAGATGCAAATTACCAAGATGGTGGTATTTGGAGATTCAGAGCTAGTTGTGTAGTAAGAAAGAGGTTCCTATCAAACAAGGCATCCAAGGATGACGACTTACATAAATTAGGTATGGGATATGATTGAAATTTTTTATGTAGATTTTAATATTTCTGTTGTTTTGAAAGAGTTTAATCAGTCAGTCGATTCCTTAGCAGTATCTTCCAGTACCTTTAAAGTAACAACCACCCCTAAATTTAAACATGAGATTGCGATGAGATATATACCTTCCATTCCTGATAACATCAAATACTGGAAAGTCTTTGAAGATGATTGTTAGGTCAAAAAGTTCATGGAAGTGATAGATGAGTTTGCAAACAATCATATCGATTTAGATGATGAAGAGGACAACAAACAAGAGATTGGTGGGGAACCTGAACAAATTCATGAATTCAAAAATTACAAGGTTGAGCATAGAGTATTACAACTTAAGAATAAATTCATCCCCAAAGGACTGGTGCCTTTAGAGTACCTGTTTGATAAAAATGATGTACCTATCAAACCAACTGTCCTTCCCAAATATGATAGCATTGAGGAACATAATATTGGGACTGAAGAATATCCTAAATATATTAAGTTGTCCAAAAATAATCCCGATGATCATAGGGTAGAGTAGTTGCAGCTGTTCAAAGAGTACATGGATGTCTTTATATGGAGATACGAATACCTACAAACTTATGATACCAGTGTCTTCCAACAACAAATACCTCTCAAACCTGATACTAAGCCTTTCAGGAATAATCTCAGGAAAGTTAATCCTCTTATCTTTCCTACCATTGAGAAAGAGGCGAGGAAACTATTATATTCCCAAATTATTATCCCCTTAAGATACTTTGAATGGGTTGCTAATTTAGTTCCGATGAGGAAGAAGAGTGGGAAAATAAGGCTATGTGTAGATTTCAATAACCTGAATAAATGCTCACTGAAAGATAACCACCCCCTACCTAATATGAACCATATACTGCATAAAGTAGTAGGGGAAAACATGATATCCATGATGGATTGTTTTTCAGGATACAATCAAGTGGCCATGCACCTAGATGACATAGAGAACACAACCTTCGCAACACCATGGGGAAATTTTATGTATGGAAAAATTCTTTTTGGTATGATAAATGCAGGAAAATTTTTTAAGAGAGCTATGGACATCACATTTGTGGGTGAGAGAGACAAGTTCATTGTCATATACCTTGATGACATGACTATTTTCTCCAAGACAGATGAGGATCACACCAAGCATTTAAAGAAAACCTTTTTGAAGTGTAGGAAGTTTGGATTGTCCTTGAATCCAAAAAAGTCCTATTTTGTCATGGAAGAAGGAAATATTCTTGGCCATATAGTATCCAAATAAGGGATGAAGATAGATCCAGAAAGGGTGGAGGAAATCAAACAAATTTCTCAACCTAGGAACAAGAAAGAGGTATAGTCCTTCCTAGGTAAAACATGTTTTCTGAGAAGGTTTGTCCCCAATTTCGTCAAAATGGTGAAGCATATTACCAACACATTGAAAAAAGACCACGAATTCAAGTGGGCAGATGAAGCTAAAGAATAATTTTAGCAGATCAAAGTAGCCTTGGGAGAAGCTCCAGTTCTTATCAACCCAAATTATGATAAATATTTTCTTGTTTTTTCTTTCGCATCATTTCATACTATGGCTATTATGTTTTTGCAAAATAATGAAGAAAATCAAGAGCCACCCATATCCGTTTTCATCAAATCCATGAGAGATGTTGAGCTAAAGTATAGTGGCATGGAAAATCATGCTTATGCATTAGTCAAAGCATTACAGGATTTCAAAGATTATATACTACACTCTAAGCTATTTTCTTATGTGTTAGCACTTTGTAATTTGCCCAAGGCTGTGGGGGTAGTCACAGAGGCAACATCAAAACAACTTCGATTCTTGGATCTAGCCCTCCAAGACTCTGAGAGGGATCTCTCTGTCTGATATACCTTTGTTTGAAGAGGATATTAGGCTAGTTATGCAAAATAAGATATGTTCTTGGAGTTTTTTGGTTGAGACAACAAAAGAAGAACATTGGGCTATGGGGTCTGTGAGAAAACTTAAGGTCAGATAAACAACTTTTAAAGGGCTTATTCACAGGGTGAGATAGCCAAGATACTGGATCAATTAAGATAAAATGTGA
>CBVK0100465910.1:0-15144 GCA_900067695.1 Picea abies | reverse complement strand
TTGAGAAAAGATAACAAATACATTAGTTAAATCCCAATTACAAAAACACGTCATCTCTTTATAACACATTTAATTAAAATGACTTTATCTTTTTCTAAACTATATTTTATTAGGATGTTTTGAATTGAGAAAAGATAACAAATACATTAGTTAAATCCCAATTATCAAACATGTAGTTGAAAGATAATTTTTACAAATTCATTGAAAAATATTTTAAAATATAAAGAAGTATCAAAATAAATAAATAAAAATTCTTATATAATATTTAATATTTATTTTTTCTAATTAACTTATTTAGAAAAACACGCCATCTCTTTATAACACACATTTAATTAAAATGACTTTATCTTTTTTTCTAAACTATATTTTTTTAGGATGTTTTGAATTGAGAAAAGGTACCAAATACATTAGTTTGAAATAAAATATCAATCATAAAACATAAAACATGTTAAGTGAAAATAATTTTCCCATAAAAAAATTCGATGAAAATTGTTTTAAAATATAAAGAAAAAGTATGAAAATAACTTTAAAAAAATCCTAATTTAATATTTAAGATTTATTGGAGTCTCAACGAATAATCATCTAGAAACATCCTTTGCTTGGGGTATTGGAGTTTCAATGAATAATCATCTTGAAGCTTATACATTTCTTAACAATAGTAGTAAGCCTCGATTCATCATACATCTCTAAGAGAGTATAGGATAGCCTCCATTGTTTCTTGGATCAACAAAGTAGCTCATTTTTTTTTCAAGGTATCATTTTATGAATATGTGTTAAATTAAAATAATGGGTTGGATGAAAAATTAGTGAATGAGGCTAATCAACTAGCACAAGGAACATTATTAAAGAATGTGGTTTCTAACTTCAGCCACATCTCATAATGTTTATGATATTGAGACATCTAGAATTGTAGTTAAGATCCATGTGGATTGGTATGTGAAGGCCTTGCATCCAATCACGCAAAATCAATACACAAGGACATAAGCTATGAGTTGTGACATGGGATTTTTATCACTTGTTCTGTATTATCTTTCTCTCATTATTGTCTCATGCATGTGAGATGGGATATTAGTAGTGACGGGCTAGAAGGATAGGTGAGATATGCAAGATAATTTCAATAATTATCCTTCAGGGTCTATAGTTTCGAGACTTGTATCTCAACGACAACATTTTTTCTGGTGCTTAAATTTCTTCTCGATTTTGAAAACATATCAATAAGTAGCTCCCAATGATGAGATGTTTAGGAAATCCATTTCAATTTGGATGTACCTATGCAGAGCCCCACAATCTTCTAGGCCCAGATGTCACACAGAGTCTTTGATACCCAGCTTGGTGCATAATGTATGAAAAGTATTTGTGAACACTGGCACTATTTGGCTCTTCTCTTGCTACAGTGTGGTCCATATCATGTATTGGTCTTCATAGTTATCAATAGGGTAGTATTGTTCCTTGACCGTATCCTCAAAAAATTCCCAAGTGGGATCGGCCCCATATATTCCATATTCCTCTGTGGAACTTTGCTCCCAGTAAGGTTCCAACCAATGTTTGACATGGGCGATAGCCTTGAGGAGTGCAAAGGTAATCTTTTTCATGTTGGAAAAATATTGAACAAAGAAATAACCTTCTAATAGATTTAACCATTTTTCTAGGGCATCTGCATCTATCTCACCTTCAAATATGAGAATATAAAAATTAAATTGTACCTTGAAGGGAGAGGTTCCTCCAAAATGGTATCTTGATGAATATGCACCTATTTCTATTGGCACGCATTGAAGGATGTGTGCAAATTTCTCCATCATTTTGTCCCTCTATCGTGTGAGAGATTGCAAAAGAAACAAGTTAATATAATATTTGTCTCCGTTGTTTTTATTTTTTGCTACCATCGAGGGTTTCTTGGGTGTGCAAGAGTGATTTTACTCAAGAGAGACAATCTTGAGACCCAACAAGCTATACTCGGACCTCATCGGGGACATGTGCTAAAAAATGATCAAGAGCAGCCTACTCTGATACCATTGATCCATATTATTTTCAGAACGAAATGAAAACATATATATTACAATAAAATACTCATGAAAATTGGTATAAATAGAGCAATACAACAATACATGATTTCTATTAATGAAATAATTGTAAACAGACTGTAAAAATACAAAGGGCAAGACTTGCTAGAATGATAGCAGCTTTATCTCCGAGAAGAGATATGATGGCTACATTGAGTCGCAAGAAGATGATTACAATCATTCTATGGAGGCCTCTCTAAAGGATTTTTTATGATAAACATGAATGAAAATCCCTAGACATAAAAAAACCTAACCCTGGAAGATGAAATGCCAAAAGTCATGTGGGCCCCATTGGGGTATGTTAGTACATTAACTTCCTGGGGTTGTAACTTTTGCATACGATCTTCGTTTTAGGTGTGTGATAGCTTGTTGGAAAGGTATTTCTGAGAACTATGCATTATATCATCAATCTCTAACTATGTCCACAGTTTGACCGCATCAAGCTAAGAAAACACTGTTTAGAGCCCCAAAACGGCCCAGGAATTACAGAAAGACATGCTGACATGAAAAATTCTAAAAGAAGCCAATTGGAATAGGTGGGTGGCCACCAATATCCACTAGATGTTGTGTAGGGCTTCAGCACAGCCTCGTAAGTGTAGAACCCACAATTACAAAGAAATGTCCCCATTATAGAGAAACATGTTGAACTTAAAATTATTTAGATGAGGCAGTTGGAATATGGAACAGGTGGGTGGCCAACAATATCCACCTGGATCACTTCTTCATTTATTCCAGTTCTTCCTTCAAGCTAATAAAGGTTGTCAATCCTCTTTTCCTTCATGACTACTAATATTCCTTTTGACACTTTCAATATTCCACTTTGTGTTGTACACCTGTAACTAGAAGAATCTAGAACTCTCAAAGATATCAATTTATTTCTAAGTTCAAGAACATGCCTTACATATGTTAATTTTCTTACTGAACCATCATGCATTTTAATTCGAACGCTACCAACTCAAACAATTTTACAAGAAAAATCATTTCGCATAAAAACAACACCATCATCAATAGATTGATAGGTTGAGAACTAATTTCTATGAAGACGTATGTGGTTGGACGCACCAGAATCTAACAACCAATGCTGATGTTGATATGAAACATCACAAGTACACAATACCTTATTAACCATACCCGAACTAGAACCTGAACATGTTTCTTCTAAATTAGCCTCATTTGCTTCTTTTATGGATTCATCTTTGGCATATATGATTTTAGGGGCTAAATTTCACAAATGGGCTAATTTTCCATGGGTTTTCCTAAAAAATGATTCAGCAGTTTCCATTTTTTCTAAAAATGATTTGCCCAAATTCCATAGAATAAAATTATTTTACCTTAAAATCGCCAAAATTTTATAGAAACTATATAAAATCCTTAGAAATTTGAATATTTTTACAAAAATTTCACGAAACATTTACATTTCTCATACTAATGAATAGTAAGATTAGCGTAGGTTTATACATTTTAATATAAATTTTCATCCTTAAAATCATCCTTTCTCTTTGGATGCATTCTATCTTTTCCAGCAATCCTTCTTGAGAAGCCCATATTTTCCACATAACCAACATTTATGCTTACCCTTCTTGCCTTTTGACATAGACCTAGATGTACCTCTCTGATTTTTTCATCTTTATGTAGATCGACGTATGACCACCATTGCCTCTGTTGTTGAGGTTTATTTATTCGATCTTCTCCTCTTCTCCTCATCTCCTCAAACAACAAATCTCCCACAACAATGTCATAATCAATGGAATATTTTGTGCTAAACCTCATAGATGTGACAAAATGATCCAAAGAATCAGGCAACGAAAAATGTAGTGTAACTTCCTTATCCTCATCTTTGTACTTTAATTCCATAGTAGATAATTGACAAATGAGAGTATTGAAAACATTCAAGTCATCAATAATTTTTGTACCTTCTTTCATCCTCAAGCTGTACAAATGCCTCTTTAAGAAGATTTTGTTCGCCAAGGACTTTTTCATATATAGACTCTCCATTTTGTTCCACAAACTTGTTGTTGTCTCCTCTCCAACGCTGTTAAATAACACTTCATCTTCTAGACGAAAACGAATGGTAATGAGGGCTCTTGCATCCAGATCTTCCCAGTCCTCCTCTTTCATGTTTTTCACTTTCTTTGACTTTGTTGCCAAAGCCCTCTGAAATCCTTGTTGCACAAGCAAATCTCGCATCTTGAGCTTCCATATCTCAAAGTTATTCTTTCCATTAAATTTCTCAACTTCAAATTTCAAACTTTGAACCATAGCCATTTTTTTCAAAACCTCTGCCAAATGACAGTCAAGCCCTCTGTCAATCTTCTACTCAGATAGGAAAAAATTCCTATTTCACAAGTGTTGGAGCATCGACGCGCCCCTAACATAGCCTAGGGAGTGTCGGTGTGCTAAATATCACTCGATCACACCCTTTGATCGCAAAAAATATATGGGATCCTAAGTACTCAGTTTCATCCAGGTGGATATTGGTGGCCACCCACCTTTCCAGCTAACTCAAAACAACTTTCTAGCAATTTTCATAATTTACTATTTCCAGTAGTTTTTTGGGTCCTGAACTTCCGGAGCCATTTTGAGGCCCTAAACGATGTTTTTTGGGGTATGTTGCGGTCTCAAAATTTCAATTATGAAATTTTGTGCAACTGTTGTAGTCCTCGGATAGATCTTTCCAATGGGCTATCATATGCCTAAAACAGAGATTGTATGCAAAAGTTACGACCCCGGGAAATTGATGTACTGACTTACCAAAACGGGGCCCACATGACTTTTGGTGCTTCATCTCCTAGGGTTAGGTTTTTGGATGTTTAGGGTTTTTGAAACTCCTGTTTATTGTAAAATGGCCTTGAAAGCCTCATTGTAATCATCTTCTTGCAAATGAGCGCATCTGTCACATATCTTCTCAGAGATAAGCCGCCACCATTCCAACAAGTTTGTTTTCGGCTACATTTTACATTTTCATGTTATTTCTTTATTGAATAGAAAACCAGTATTATTGTATCTCTGTTACTCTGTGTTAAGCATATGGTAATAATCTGTAGTCACTTCGTTCTGCTCATAAAATCTGGATCACAGGTCTTCTTGTCGTTTCTTTCCTAAAACATGTCCAAAGGTTCTTTCACTCACAGGAAATATGCACACAATTCACCTTAGATCACTTGTTGCACCTTCTCCGATACCACTTGTTGGGAAGCATAAGAAAACTAGAGCATAAATAGATCATAAAAAAACAGTAAACCGAGAAAAACAATCACACAATTGACACAATGATTTATGTGGAAGCCCAATATGGGAAAAAAACACGAGGCAATGATAATCAATATTCTTATTATTCAAGGGATAATTACAATAGCCAACATTGGCATACAACCATCCTCTCCTCTCATACACACTGCACTCCATAGTATTGTGTCTTGCTCACACTCTCCTCACCTCTATGGGTATGCTCATATATATAGCCTCTCTCAAAAAGTTAGACAAACTGATTATAATAAGATCCATAGTTAAAAATTGTTCACTGAAGACTACATGCATGCACATTCTAAATTCAGCGGATGTGCATGTGCATGCCACTGCATGAGAAATTGGTTGGCATGTTTTCAACAATCTAACATAGTATCGAAAATATAAAATGAAAATTTTATTATATGGATGTTGATATTGATGTATTTTTTCCATATATTTTGGATTGCAGAAAAATGAAGCACTATAAAATATCAAGGAAGAATTGAAGTAGCGAAATTTTCAAAACTTTAAATATGCAATGAGGTTTCCCAAAACAAAAAAAACACTAGGTAGTAATAAAATAAAATAACACATTTACAAATAGTTATATAGTTATAGCTTTACCCCATAAACAATATCAAACTGCTTGTACATGGAAAACTAAATGTGTTCTTATTGGAGAGATCATCAGACTAGATTGACTTCCTCCAGCATATCCAACCATTTCCTGAATAGAAGATAACAATCCCAATGCTTATTTGTGATTATACTTTCTATGTACCCACATTTTAGTTGTGAATACAATTTTTATATTTAATTTTAAGTTTCTGAGTTTATTATATCGTATTAAAAAAAATGGATTTATAATATTATATAAATTATTAAAAAAAAAATATGTATTTCAAAATTATGTATTTGACAATGTTTTAAATTTAAAAAAAAAAAATTATGTATTTGAAAGTGTTTTAAAATTTTAACAAAAAAAATTATGTATTTGAAAGTGTTTTAAACTTTTTTAAAATAATAATTTTGCAAATTCTTAATCTTGAAGATCGAAACATATGCTATTTCAATATTTTTGGACTCAAATAATAAGAATTTACACTTAATTTATATGTATTAAGAATTGGTTTGAAATAAATATATTGGAATTAGGTCTACAGTTAACTCATATGTATTAAGAATTGATTTGAAATAAATATATTGAAATTAGATACGCATAGCTAAATTAAAAAAGGGATTACAAAGGAATACTAATATGTCACTTAGCACCATTCGAACCCAACCATATTTCGACTTTCATTGACCAAACCAACCATATTTCGACTTTCGACTTTCTATGGACTTTCATTGACCAAACCAACCATATTTCATTTGATTTTTTTCTCTGAATTTAGGAAAGAATAGTTATCTCAAAAGTGTACCGTTCATTGAATGTTCATGTGATATACTAAATATTTAATAAAAAAAAATTCTCTCTTGGAAATTGTTTCGATGTAGCCTATCATGTGAAATACTAAATATTTGATAAAAGAACTATCACTTGCAATAAGTTTTTTTTATCAAAAACTGAGTTTTGAAACATGGAAACATAGAGGGTGTTAACATCGGTTCTACTTTCGAGTAGTGCAATCTTGACCCCTTAATAATGGAGAGCGCTATTAATTTCTTTGTAATAAGTGGATCTCGAATACATTACATTGGTTGATTCCCAATTTAGTTGATATATTTAGAATATATTCCAAAATAAACACCGACTATTTTTGTAATAAAGAGTGCATGCTCAGTGGACATATTTAGAAAGAGGACCTATCATGTAATAAAATCATGACTAAGAGTCGACTAAGAATAATAGATAGTAGCACTTCTATTTGAATCTATCCATTGGACACTCCAAACTACAATATAGAGGACGATTTTACTTAGGATAGGAACATATTTAGAAAGAGGACCTCTTATGTAATAAAATCATGATTAAGAGTTGACTAAGAATAATAGATAGCACTTGTATTTGAATCTATATATTGGACACTTCAAACTACAATATAGAGGACGATTTTACTTAAGATAGGATTGGGAAGGTGTAACATCCCGCTCTGGCGCACTGAGCAAACTTATTCTTTGAGGACACTTGCTTGCAAGCGATCTGGATTATTATGCTATTAAAACTTTTGATTTTGATTATGAGGCGTTATGGGATGATGACATGTTGTTTTACCGCCTCGACATAGACAGGTGCTATTAACTCAGTTTTACTGAGTGTGCAGGATTTTGGACCTCGAGGATGCAGAGGCATCGATGGAACCCCTTGGACTTCGGATCGATTCAGGGAGTGTACCATTGGGGTTTGATTGTTTTACTGTGATATTAGTGAATCTGATTAGATGATATGATATGGATATGTTTTGACATGATTTGTTGATGATGTAGGCTAACAATAATTTGCCGACTAGACTCACATGTGGAGTAAAGGGGTCATGCACGACTACTAGAGATGTTGAGGGAGAGGTGTGGACAACAACCCTGCCACAACCTACTAGCACTCCCGTCGTGGCTCGAATTGTAGGTTAACATTTACCTAGTTCGAGAGGACCCATGATGTCGTGAGGGTAGACTGCGATAGTCACTCACGATGATTCTAAGGGGCACGCAATAAGGCGGGGGCCTTATTCCTTAGAGGCCCTTAGTCTCCCACAAGTTCACCTGGCTAAGTATTGACTCTAGGGGGTTTTGATGTCTACCAAGTCAGTCAAGAGGCGAGTGACACCCTTGGAGCACGTGGTGCATCCTGAAGGGCATGTCGCGCAAGAAAAATGGAAAGAGGTGAGTGGCACCCTTGGAGCATGTAGTGCGTCCCGAAGGGCACGTTGCGCAAGGAAACAGATGAGACGAGTGGCACCCTTGGAGCACCTAGTGCGTCCTGAAGGGCACGTCGTGTTGTTTTGATAAATGAATGAACCTAGACGACCTTAGGATGAACAATGTGGTAAGAATTTTTAAAAAAAGATTCCCTAATAAAATGTCGCCCATCACAAAAATTAAGGTCTAGGTCTAAATCATGCTAGTGGTAAAATTTTATCCTTTTTATTAAAAGAATATATATATATATATATATATATATATATATAATAAAATTTAAAAACAAAATAAATAAAGAGTATGATCTTCGTTAAATCTTATAACATGGAGGGAGTGAGAAATTTAATTTATTCAAGAAAAAAAAAACTGTTGGAATAAAATTTAAAAAAAAAAAGGAATTAATTATTTTATCTTTTTGATAATTTAAAATATACTAATTAAATGAGAAAATGGAAAAATGGTTAATTTCCACACCTGCCTTTTTGAGTTCTAATTAAAAAGGGGAAAGAGGGAAAATCTAAAATATTAGGAAACTAGGAAAAGAGATAAACATAAAAAGGGAAAAAGGGAACATAAGGGAAAAAGCGGAAATTCAAACTTAGTAAAGTATCTACCATTTAAGAGTTTTCTAATTTAAACTGAACTAGCAATTTAATGGTGGAGAAAGTCATTAAAACCTATAAGAGACTTTGGGGACACCTAAGAGTGATTCTAGGAGTAACTCTAGGTGGGTGACGGAAATAAAGATAATTAATTAATTAAAGAAATTAATTTATGGAGGAATGAAGGGGATGGGTAACACTTGTACGGGGAGGAATTTTTAGGAATTAAATTTTAAAAACTTAACTAAACAAGATTTTTGGAAAGTAAGGAACCACGAAACTCTATATAATGAAGGGAGGAGATGGAGATTGGATCTCTTCTGTTTGCGTAACGTTACGTTGTAGAAATATTTACTTGATTGACTTAACTTGTGGGAGTTGGGATACCCAGCTCGGTGAGGAGTGGTAGCTCGGCCTTGCGAGGGGAGCTGGGAGCTATTCGAAATCTCTAGATAGTGAGTGTGTGGCCCCTTTGTGGCTCGGGGGGATAAGGGGGAAGAATAGTACCCCTAGCATTGGCTAGGAGGTACTGGTGTAGTCTCGTCAGTCGGCACGTGGGAGTTACAAGGATCACGCAAGACGTTGTTGTAGGAAAATCTCCCTGCGAACAGGTAGATCACCTCTAAGAGCTTGACCCTAACTCTAAGACAGAAAATGCTTAATGTGGACACTGACTTCCTTTCAAATCTATCTAAACTAACACATGAGAAGGAAGGAGGATAGAGGTACCTTTTTATCGATGTTTGTCCCTGCACGCTCCGAGTTGTACTCCGATCCTTTGCTCCTCGCTGAGTCCTGTAGACAAACAAGATACGACCACTTCCTACTCTATTGATGTTAGCCTGAAAACAGATCTATCTATCAATGATAAGTTCATGTGACATTAGACACAAACTAGAATGAAACAGGCCAAGCATGTCATATTAATGAGAATGACGACAACAGTACTTACAATCATAGATGTGAATGCGACAGCTTCGTCGGGTCCTCTTCGTCTAACCCTTGCTCGAAAGATCCACAACCTGGGTAACAGCAGCTTCACTGATCACTCTCCTTTGGCTGACTGTGTGTTTCCTATGAGATCATAGGTTTCATGCTAGCAATTCTTCCTCCGTCAGCTCTGTTCCAGCACCACTTATGAGATCATAAGTTTGGTGTAATTCTCCATTTCCAGTCCCCTTTCACCATTAGAAAGCTTGTTTATATAGCCTTGGAGAGGCTCAACAATCTTGAGATATCCTTGGGGAAGGTGAGGATTTTCCTCCTTTAGTTCAGGATCTGCCCTAAGATAATGGATAGACTAGGGATTCGAACTCAACTGCCTTCTAAGAATGAAGAGATCCTTCCCCCATTCCTCTCAACAACTCAACTGCTACCCAGAATAGGTAGCGCTCCCTCAAAAGGAACATCAGAGTGTTGTAGCGCTCCCTAGTAGGCTTTAGGGGGGCGCCAGTGCTCTCAAAATCTATAGCGCTCCCTCAAAAGGGCCAGGGGAGCTTTATAATGCTCCCTGATAGTGTAAGGGGGCGCGTCGGCGCTCCGAGATAGTGTAAGGGGGAGCGCTCCCCTCCAAAAACTTAGTTTTTGAGGTTCTTTCAGATGGCAAAAGGTTTGCAAGCCTGCTGACTCATTTTTCCTCTTCCAAATCAAATGTTTGAGGTGTTTCAAGTGTCCTTCTCATGTCGTTATAGGCACGACATAGGCATCATGGCAGTATGCTTCCTTGACACTTGTGAAACTTGTGAGCAACATGCGACACTTGCGACCTTGTGAGCAAAATGTGACACTTGCGACCTTTGTAATGACGACACTTGCAACACTATCGAAGTGAGTATTTTTTATGTGTAACAGATTGCTCCCCAAAGTATGAAGTTAGAAGATAGGAACTGATAACTGAAATACTTTGTAGACTTTCAAGCAAGGGTATAGACTCAGAAAACCTGACAGAAGCTGCACACAAACATCTAACAAATATCATGACATATTTCAAAACCCAAGGCAGGCATACCTATGCTTGGGTGATCAAGACTTGCGAGATATGGCCGCCATAAAATACACTGCGGATCCATAATTGTATTGACAAGAAGGTATAGCCACTAAAGATACAATGTGGATCTATACTCTAATGACTCGAACTGATCGTAGCCACGAAGAATACACAGTGGATCTACGAGATGATAAAACATAGCCAGGACCAATACAAAGTGGATCTATGTAACAATGTATGTGTTCTTTGTCCAATGGAAATTCCTTCGCAGCCTAGGCAAAGCATATATCAAAGTGATTACTCAACCCAGGGTCTTCTTACCAATCCCAATATGGTATGAATCTGACCATGTGAATAGATGTCCTGACGTCGAACATGAAAGAAATAACCTTATTACCGGTCAATGGTGTGAACCGTTAACAAGTGCAAGGGAGATCACCATTAATGTCAACGATTCCCAAGGTACCCTAGTACATTCCAGCAAATGTGAATAGATGAGTTGAGGTCGAACATCCGTGGAATCATCCGATCAGGGGTCAATGATGTAAACCCACTGTCGAATGTGAGGAGGCCTACCATTGAGGCATGCAGGTCCCAAAGTACCAACTAGTTTCTAAGCCTAATTCTTGTATAATGTGTTGGAGTCGATGGGAATAGACTCATCGAGGGAGGGCCTTGATGTATCCCCCATCAACGACACGAAACAGACATGGAGATGTAATTGGCAGATCAAATGGACATGGACTGACATAGGTTTTGAGGCAAGATATTTAGGATGGCTGACTCTCGAGGTGGATACTTCCCTTGAACACTGAGGCACAACAACAAAAACATGACATGGACCAAAACTTGATGATGTAGTGGATACTGTGACTTTCTTCGGGTGACCCAAAGGAGTAAGAGAAACTCAAAGGGTTGGCTCAGTGTAGAGGTTCAACGGACTATGATATGTGAAAATGACAAAGTGTTGTGTTCAAGGGCGACTCTAAGAAGTGCTGGATGATGTTCTCAAGAGACTGCTTGGCTTACTCCTTTCAATTTTTCCCCATCCAGATAGATGAGTACCTATTTTTTATTTAATGAGCTTGAGGAGGATAACACATGCTCGATATAACTCACCTTCAGTAAGTTCCTCTTCCTTTGTTTAATGAATCAGAAGAAGTAAGGGTTTGGTCCCATATGGGCCTGTCGATGTGTGCTTTAACGAGCCCAAAGATAGAAAACTCAAAGGTTTTTTGGGATTATAGAGTTTGGAAAAACACTTAAAAGAGAACTCTCTCAGTTCCTTTTTCGTACAGTAGTCCAACGAGACCAAAAAAGGGGTAAACTATCGCTTGAAAGACGCCATTTCTGACCTTTTAATGAGTGTGAAAGGAAGCAAGGTCACTCGACAATCTTTTCATATTTAGAGAGTCTGAAAAGGGTTTAAAGTAGACTCCAGGGGGGTTCCTTTTTCGTGTTCATGTATCCATACGGGTCTGAAAAAGAGATAAAATTTTACCCGGTTGCATTCTCATGTATTTACGAGCACGAGAAAGAACAAAGACTAAGCTCGGTATGCCCCCAGCTTGAAAGCTGGTGGCTTAGCTCCAGAATGATCATCAAAGGCTGGAGACATGCCCCCCCAAGCTTCAATTCATTCACCAACTTTTAGGTTGTCACCAATTTTTGTGCTAGATGGAGAAAAAGGATACAGGTGGATGAAATGAAGGTTCAAAAATGAGACCTAATGAAAGACTCAACTCGACATCTACGAGATCTGGCGAAAGACTCAACTTGAAGGGAGAGGTGATTGTTTCATTTTTTAATGAGCTTGACATAGGAAAAGAACTATGCTCAAGGTTCTAGGTTCGATCCCCAGATTGTTGTTTCATTTTTTAACGAGCTTGCTACAGAGAGGAAAACTATGCTCAAGGCCTCTGTTTCATTTTTTAACGAGCTTTCCACAAAGAAGAGAAACTATGCTCGTGACCTCTGTTTCATTTTTTAATGAGCTTGGCACAGAGAAGAGAAACTATGCTCATTATGCCCCCATCATGAAAGCTAGTGGCCTCTGTTTCATTTTTTAACGAGCTTGCCATAGAGAAGAGAAACTATGCTCGTTATGCCCCCAGCATGAAAGCTAGTGGCCTCTGTTTCATTTTTTAACGAGCTTGCCACAGAGAAGAGAAACTATGCTCGTTATGCCCCCAGCATGAAAGCTAGTGGCCTCTGTTTCATTTTTTAATGAGCTTGCCACAGAGAAGAGAAATTATGCTCGTTATGCCCCCAGCATGAAAGCTAGTGGCCTCTGTTTCATTTTTTAACGAGCTTGCCACAGAGAAGAGAAAATATGCTAGTGGATGCTTATTGATCATGGCTGGACTAGGTATTCAAACTCACCTGCCTTCTAAGAATGAAAAAATCCTTCCCCCATTCCTCTCAACAACTCAACTGCTGCCCAGAATAGGTAGTGCTCCCTCAAAAGGACCATCAAAGCATTGTAGCGCTCCCTAGTAGGATTTAGGAGGGCGCCAGTGCTCTCAAAATCTATAGCGCTCCCTCAAAAGGGCCAGGGGATCTTTATAACGCTCCCTGACAGTGTAAGGGGGAGCATCGGTGCTCTGAGATAGTGTAAGGGGGAGCGCTCCCCTCCAAAAACTCAGTTTTTGAGGTGCTTTCAGATGGCAAAAGGTTTGCAAGCCTGCTGACTCATTTTTCCTCTTCCAAATCAAATGTTTGAGGTGTTTCAAGTGTCATTCTCATGTCATTATAGGCACGACATAGGCATCATGGCAGTATGCTTCCCTGACACTTGCGACACTTGTGAGCAACATGCGACACTTGCGACCTTGTGAGCAAAATGCGACACTTGCGACCTTTGTAATGACGACACTTGCGACACTATTGAAGTGAGTATTTTTTATGTGTAACAGACATCCATTCCGAACAGAAAACAATACGCTTTCTTTGTTTTGTATGGTAAATTGTTTTAGAACTTATGCTTTAATCTTCATTTTTACTTGGGTGAGTGAACTGATTGTCTAGATGGTTTTCTGAAATTTTCTTAACCTAGCTCAATGATCGATCGACTCCCATGGATTCATTTCCCCGCACGTCTTGACTGTAACATCCCTGTCTGGTGCACTGAGCGAACTTATTCTTTGAGGACACTTGCTCACAAGTGATCCAGATTATTATGCTATTAAAACTTTTGATTTTTATTATGAGGCGTTATGGGTTGATGACATGTTGTTTTACTGCATTGACATAGACAGGTGCTATTGACTTGGTTTACTGAGTGTGAAGGATTTTTGACCTCAAGGATGCAGAGGCATCGATGGAACCCCTTGGACTCCGGATTGAATCAAGGAGTGTACCATTAGGGTTTTATTGTTTTATTGTGATATTAGTGCATCTGATTAGATGATATGATATAGATATGTTCTGACATGATTTGTTGATGATGCAGGCTGATGATAGCTTGCCGACCAGACTCACATGTGAAGTAAAGAGGTCATGCATGACTACCAGAGATGTTGAGGGAGAGGTGTGGACAACAACCCTACCACAACCTACTAGCACTCCCACTGTGGCTCGAGCTATATGTTAACATTTACCTAGTTCGAGAGGACCCACAACGCCATGAGGGTAGACTGCGATAGTCGCTCACCATGATTCTAAGGGGTGCACAATAAGGTGGGGGCCTTATTCCTTAGAGGCCCTTAGTCTCCCACAAGTTCACTTGGCGGAGTATTGAATCCAGGGATTTTTTATGTCTACCAAGTCAGTCAAGAGGCGAGTGGCACCCTTGGAGCACGTAGTGCGTCTTGAAGGGCACGTCGCGCAAGGGAAACAAATTAAGGCAAGTGGCACCCCTGGAGCACCTAGTGCCCTGAAGAGAACGTCGCATTGTTGATGATAGAGGAATGAAACTAGATGGCCTTAAGACGAATAACATGTTAAGAAATTTTTAAAACAAATTCCCTAATTAAATGTCGCCCTGTACGAAAATTTAAGGTTTAAGTCTAAACTATGCTAGTGGTAAAATTTTATCTCTCTATAAAAAAAGATAACAATAATAATAATAAAAATAAAAACCACATAAATAATAATTATGACCTTCATTAAATCTTGTAACATGAAGGGAATAAGAAATTTAATTTATTCATTAAAAAAAATAAAAATCTATTGGAATAAAATTTAAAAGAAAAAGGGGAATTAATGGTTTTATTATTTTGATAATTTTAAAATACTAATTAAATGAGAAAAAGGAAAAAGGGTTAATTTCCACACCTGCCTTTTTGAGTTCTAATTAAAAAGGGGAAAGAGGGAAAATCTAAAAAATTAGGAAACTAGGAAAATAGGTAAACATAAAAAGGGAAAAAGTGGAACTTAAGGGAAAAGCAGAAGGTCAAACTTAGTAAAG
>CBVK0100465908.1:0-32688 GCA_900067695.1 Picea abies | reverse complement strand
CCCATTCCTTCTTCTGGATGGCCTCTTCAAAACATGTAGGTTCTTCATCAAGTAGATTGCACATCAAAGTCGTATAACTGGAGAATGGCTTTGGTCTCTTCACCTGTCTTGTGGTTCCTTCTGGAACACCATGCTTCTCTCCATCTTGAATAAGGTCTCTTTCCCAAGCAGACTTTCTTTTATGGGAGAAGGTCATTTGAGGAGGTTCTTGAACTTCTGTTATATCATGATCTTTAGGAGTCTCCTCATCAGGGGAAGCTATGACTTCCCTTACAGGTTCTGTAGCTCTGGGAACTTCCCTCACAGATTATGTCGTCCTAGGATTTACAGGTTCCTCTTCATATGCCTCTTCAATCTGGAATCTTCTCTATTTCTTAAGTGCAACTTATTCATCAAAGGTCATGTCCCTTCTGATCTCAATATGGTTGTGACCAGGTATGTAGATTCTGAAAGCCTTGGAAACCTCACAATATCCCACAAATATTCCCTTCTTTCCGGAGGGTTCCAGCTTGTTTCTTTTCTCTTTCGGTATATGGATAAACATTGGACAGCCAAATATTTTTAGATGACTTACCTCTGGCTTCTTTCTGGGGTATTGAACCCAAGTGCACTATGGGATAGTTTGTTCTACACATAAACACCTACCATAGCTTCTTCTACCCATAATCACATAGGAAGATCTTGATCGTGAATCATGTTCTTCACAACTTCCATAATCATTATGTTCTTCCTTTCAGAAACACCGTTTTGTTGGGGATTATAGGGAGTAGTTAGTTCCCTCTTGATCCTAACATCTCTGCAGAAGATTACGAACTCCTTCGAGGTATATTCTCCTCCATTATCTAACCTGAGTATCTTAATTTTTCTTTCAGAAAGATTCTCTATCAAGGCTTTGAATTCCTTGAATTTACTAAATACTTCATCTTTAGATTTTAAGAAATATATCCAGGTCTTACAATAATAATCATCAATAAATGATACATAGTATACATACCCGCTAATGGAGGATGATGGCATTGGGCCACACATGTCAGAATGGATGAGTTCCAATGCTCCTTCTACTTTGCTATCCCTCTTTGGAAAGGGGTTCTTGATGTTCTTCCCTTGCACACATCCATTGCATATGCCTTCCTGATCAACCTTGAGTTCTAGTAAACCTGTGATAGCTTTGCATATGTAAGGTAGCACCTTGTAGTTGATTTGGGCCAATATTCTATGCCAAATTTCGCATGATATGTCGATGGCATGGCTCATAGCAGTTCTTGTAGTATTGATTCTATTTTTGGTTCCCTCTTTCTCATTACAAGCCTCTTACCTTAGCAATTTACATCACTAGCCAAGCAGAGTCTTTTTTATATCCTTTGCATCTTGACACCCTATACCCTAACAAGAAATGTTCTCCCGAGTTTCCACACCTCACATGCACTTGCTTTCATTCAACATAGGTATTTTACACTATTTGGAGCTAGTTGCTTACTCGTGACACTCGTTTCCTCTCTTGTATCATAGCATTTCTTTTCCTATGAAAAAACAAAAATGATGTGGGAGAAAAGAATATTATCTCATATTGTTAGGTGGATAGAGAGGTAATGGGGGGGCCTAGAGGGACCATAATGATAATAGTGGAGGAAATTCAATGTAAGGTGGACTAGGTCCACTATATTATTAAATAAGGCCCGCTATGATACTTAGATATTATAAATGGCTAGTTAGATATAATAAATGTAAGAGGACTTCTTAGAAGGTTCTACTTCTAGAATATTCCTCCTCTAGAATGTTCTTAGGTGATGGTATCACTATATAAAGGGGTTCAATCAATGTAATGTGATATGAATAAAAATATTGTATTGTTAGTTGTAGTTAATTAGGAGGATGCCCCCTCGAAGAGGCAAGTGAACATGAGAGGATCCCTTCCATAATAGGATACATCGTATGGTGTTTCCCTACCTCAAGGGTTTTCTTATAATAAAAGTGTGGTTCTTCTTTGTTGTTCTCTGAATTTTTTTTTGTTTATGTATGAAATTATTTGTAACTTAACAATTGGTATCAGAGAACTTTCCTTGTCCAAAAAAGGGAAGAATATTTTGCTCCTTTTGTAGATGTTTTCTAGGAAAAAAAAATGAGGGTGGTGCACTTCAGGTTCATATATGAAACTTTATGTGTATAATTTGGCCAAACCAATTGGATATTTTAATTCCTCTCAGAAAAATACCCAATTTCAAAAAATAAATCGGTCAAAACAGAGTCTGGGAAGTGAAGTTATGAGCATCTTAAATTCAACTGTTTTTTAGGGTTTTTCTGGAAAAACTACGATTTTCTGCAATAAGTTATTTTTAATCCTAGTTTTTGTTCAAGATTTATCCCAAGAAAGATGTTTTTTTACTGGAAACGATGATGTCTCTAATATTTAATAATTCATAAAATACTTGAATTTATTTTCGAAAGAGGATTGGAAACATTGGGTATCGTGTTATTTAAAAGATGGCACAGTCATTTAGTGGCAATCACATAGGTATACCCAATTGATGGCACTTTCTAATGAAGCACTTGAAAAAATTATTTTATATAAATGGTCTCATGCTGCTAAAGGGAGAAACAAGATTTGCCAAAATTTTTTTATCAATGTTCAGTTGGTTAATAGATTGCAAATTCCTACCAAGAATATCCAAATCACACAAGTTGAGGGTAAAAATGTTCAAATTTTTAAATATTTGAAGGTTAGTATGGATAAATATGTGTTGCATTCATATTTTTATGTTATAGATATAGATTAAGTGGATATTGTTTTGGGATATCCTTGGATAGAATCAGTGGGTACCCTTCATATTAATGTGCAAAAGAATTTTTTGAAGTTGTGGTACAAGAAAAAGAAAATCACATTGCAGGATGTGTCTCTTAGTAAGAAAGATGGGTCCATGGAGTATATCCAAGAATTTATTGTCGAGTATGAAGTTGAATAAGAGGCATATTCTACAAAAGGAGATGAAGAAAAAATAAAGGAAGGATATAATTAAGAATTTAAGGAGGTCATTGACTCAAAGGCACAAAGTGTTGCATAGTTGAAGAAAAAAGAACATATTCCTACAGTTGTTGTATATCGCCATCCACATCAGATAGAGACACAACATTCATCAAGGAAGGGGCATGTGAATCAACACATTTATGCACCAGCAGGGCACTAGAAAGGAAACCGATCAAGAGGTGCATGCAGAACTACCAGCACTAATGACACAGAGCAAGATCGAGGTGTAAAGGAAACAGATGGACATCATGTTTGACTTCCATTGGGATGAATGGTTGGTATTACATGGTACCAGTTGGCTACACTGCTTAGCCAGTCCTATTGTATGGTTTCTTCTCATCTTTAGAGGATGAAGCATGTGAAGGGGTTGGAATGTAGTATACCTAGGGAGGTAATATGGGGTACCTAAGGAGGTACCCAATGAGAATGTGGTTATGTATTATTAGTGGAAGTCATTTAATATATGAGAATATGGGCATTCAATGTAAGGTGGACTAGGTCCACTATATTAATAAAAGCCCACTATGGTAGTTAAATGTAATAAATGTGAGAAGGCTCTCTAGAAGTTTCCTAGGAGATAGAGAGAGATATATAAATAAGTGTAAGCAATGTAAAGAAACATAGTGAAGAATATTTTTGTTGTAACAAGCAAGTGTTGCTTGAGGAGTGCATTCCTTCCATAAGGAATAATATATGGTGTTACCCTACCTGAAGGGTTTTCTCTATTTCTTGTGTTCAATATTTGGTGAATGGTTCAGATTATTATTTTTGATATTGTGGATTTATTTTGAGAGATATCTTCAGATATTCAGGTACTTAACAATTGGTGTCAAGTTATTTTCATTTTAAAATCTGCAATTTTCAGGGTTTTTTTTCCGCAGACGACCACGTGATTTTTCTGATTTCTATAGAATTTGAGGTTGAATTTTTCAAAACAAATTACAGATCTGATTTCCTCTCACAATTTCAAAAAACAAATCATCCAAATCGGAGCTCTGGAAGTGAAGATATCGTTGATTTAAAATCAGTTATTGTTTTGGGTTTTTCGTGACAACGATGGGATTGCAAAGTTCATAACTTTTCATAGGGTGTTTAGATTGTTAACATATCAATGCCATTGAATAAATTATTTTAATATATTTATTTTGGTATATTTTATGTGGTGTTTCAATGGTTATTTCCTCTCAAACCCTCGAATAAATTCTACAAATCACTGAAGCATTCAAAGTTGTATGAGACATTGAATGGAAAATTGCATGGTAGATTGCATGACCTTGTAGATGGCCTCAATGATAGTTTTCATAGTATTCAAGATTCATTGGATAGAATGCAAGAGATATTTCTTATGTCATACATCAAGGATGGGTATAATCAAGAAATATATGGTTGGTATGATTTTGAGGCCGATTGTGAAGATTGGTATATGGATAGTTGTCATTTCTGGGATGAAAACCACTTCCATATTTTATTTGAAGACTCTACTCCACCTTCTATAGAGCACATCAATGTGACACATCAGGAGCTAGTTATGATTACCAGTTTCCAACATGCATGTTCTACAATGGTATTGTTCCTTCCAGATTCATCTTTGACCCTTTCCCACTATGTGGATGGATATTCTTATTTGGATCCACATGATAGGTGTCAGTATTGGGAGCAGCATTTTCATTTTCTTATTGGGTGTCGATATCTTTCATATGGAGTTCACATGAGAAATTGGACATGGGACCCTAGTTTACAATGGCATATGGACTACTTCATCATGGTGGATTCCTTTTCTTAATGGGACCCTAGTTCTCTAGTCTACTTCAACACTATGGTCCACACTTATCCATGGGAACCTGGTTCTCTAGTCTACTTCAGCACTATGGTCCACACTTATCCATGGGACCCTGGTATATGGTTGTACATCAAGCAATGAGGACAACACTTTCATAAGGGGGATGGAATGTTAGGTAGCTAGAGAGGTAATGGGGGGGGACAGAGGGCCCATAATGGCAATAGTGGAGGCCATTCAATGTAAGCTGGACTAGGTCCACTATATTATTAAATAAGGCCCACTATGATAGTTAGATATAATAAATGGGTAGTTAGATATAATAAATGTAAGAGGACTTCTTATAAGGTTCTACTTCTAGAAGATTCCTCCTCTAGAAGGTTCTTAGGTGATGGTAGAACTATATAAAGGGGTTCAAGCAATGTAATGAGATATGAAGAAAAGTATTGTATTGTGATTTGTAGATCAATAGGAGGATGCCCCCTCAAAGATGAAAGTGAACAAGATAGGATCCCTTCCATAATAGGATCCATTGTATGGTTTTTCTCTACCTCAATGGTTTTCTTATAATAAAAGTGTGGTTCTTCTATATTGTTCTCTGAACTTTGTGGTGTTTCTGTATGAAAATATTTGGAACTTAACACATATCAGAAGCAGTCATGTCACCTTTGAATAGAGAAAAAATGTTTGAGTGCATTTTCATCCAAAGTTTGGGTTTAGCATGAGCTTAGGAATTTGAGCTCTTTACTTAGCGTTTACTCCTCTGACTAGTTATTCTTCCATTCCTTATGGATATTTTGTTGATGCCTCCTGCATCACGAAGTTTTATCATGAAGTCTATGTTTCCTGAGTTATCCATATGTCTCATGCCCTTGTTCAAAGGAAGTATATAAGCCTATGTTGTCCATTTCTCATAACTCTTGACTTTGCATGTCGGTCATACCCTAAGTGTATTTCAAAGTCACATGAAGTTGTAGTCCTACCATGCACCCTAGTCCTACTTTCATTATGGGTAGGTAACCTTGAACCCAACAATTGACATCTCCTCATTGGTCATTGAATGGGGGCTTCCCTTGTGTTCAATGATAATATATCTATTGAAACATTGGGATTTGTGTAGTGTCTCTGATGCCATTAGCCTTATTGGTGGTTTCCTCACCTTCTTCGATAGTATTCCTTATTGTTTTCTATTCAGAGGTTATTTTTCATGCATTATTTGCATCTGGTGCATGCGAGAGACATAAAGGGTCATTGGTTCATGAACATACTATTCGTCTAATCTCCTCCTAATCATCAAGCTATTTATTTGTACATCATTCTAACTGATGAGAGATTGCCTAATGCTCTCCTTGCAGTGGGTCTCTTTCCATCGACTTTAGATCATCTATTGTTTGAATATTGGTTGTTGTCATTGATGTCAACCCTAGTCATTAGTTTTGAACCCAAATATTGATGAAGATATTTGGACATGAAGGACAATGCACATGTAGATAAAACACCAATGGATGGATAATATACATCATGTTGTTTCCATTGGTAGTTGGAACGTCATGTGGATCCTCATGCTTGAGGAGAAATGAATTTTTGAAGATGACAAAGTGAACTGAAGAAAGAAGTATTAGTCGGCCTTGAAGATAATTAAAGAAAATAACTAAAAAATAAGAAAGAGTAAGGTCATCCCTAATGACAAAAGGAAGTTTCACAAAAAGTATAAATACACATTGAAGATACATCATTTTATCATCCAAGCAAGTAAATGAATTTTTGAAGATGAAAAAGTGAGTTGAAGAAAGAAGTATAGGTCAGCCCTAAAGATAATTAAAGAAAAGAACTACAAAATAAGAAAGACTTAGGTCAGCCCTAATGACAAAAGGAAGTGTCACAACAAGTATAAATACACATTGAAGATACAACATTTTATCATCCAAGAAAGTCTGATGGAGCTAGCATAAGTGGGTCTTCCCTTGTGCTAGGAGTATGTGCAAAGTTTAGTGTGGAGTAAGTCTAAGGTGTCGAAGCTTGAAAGGACCAGAAGTTTCAGAATCACAAAAACCCTAGTGTTCTGAGGTGTACGCGGGCTATCAGTGTACTCGAGTGCATACATATGCGGGATATCAGTGCACCATGTAGTGTACATAATAAAATGTTTGAGAAAGAAGGCACATCTTGGCATTTGGTTCAAGTTTATGAGTATGGTTATGTTCCAGTAATGATATTATCAGTGACATGGTGATGTAAGGCTTATTATCTTTTGTATACTCTTGGGAGGAAAGAAGGGGCAAGGATAGAGGCTTTAACCCCCTATTTATCTTGGAGGATTGTATCTTCCCTTGGAGGTTTATCCCTCCCTTGAACTTGGAAGTCGTAGCTTCCCTTAGAAGTCATTACTTCCCTTGAATAATAACTATTGAGCATTTCTCATATATTGTGCATGGTGTATTGTGGTGTATTGGTGTACCTTTTCTACTATTGTTCATTACTCATTGGATATAATTGAATATATAATCTGGTTGAAGTATAAGTTGATTTTTTTTTTGAAATTGTACTTGATACCGATTCATCCCCCTCTCAGTATCAACAATTGGAATTAGAGTGGGTTTCCTTCAAAACATTTTAACCACTGGAAGGAAAATTCTGAGCAGAGATGGATAACCATGAGCACATTCAAAATGGGATTCCACCATTTGATGGAAGAAATTTTGAATATTGGAGTAAGATACTAGAAAATTACTTGAAATCTGTTGGGGAATATGTTTAGTTCTCAGTTGCTTCAGGATACAATGCTTTGAAGAAACCAAAGAATGCAGCTCAGAAGGAAGCAAGAATGAACAAAAAATTGGAAATAGATACCATCCTGTATGGATTGAAAAATTCAGTGAAATCCAAGGTGGGATCATGTGCATTAGTAAAATATATTTGGGACAAGCTACAAGACCTTTATGCAAGGGAAGAAGAAAAATAAGAAGAAGGAGTTGAATCAAATTACAACATCTCATATTTCAAAGAAGAAAATAGAGGTGAGTTATTTTTCTTTAATTGTGATGGAATAGGACATGTTGAATTTCAATGTCCTTATCCAAGGATGAAAGAGATGATACTAAAGAATAAAATTCCAATTAATAAGAATAAAATCATGAAGAATAAATGATTCAACAAGAAGATGAGAATCTTAAAAAATCAAAGCATGTTGAGATTGAAAATAGCAAGCTCAAAAACACACGTAGAAAACTAAGAAGTGAATTGAGTAGTTGTGAAAATATAGTTGTAAGATTGAAGAAACAATTAGAAGACTTTGAGAGAATAAGAGAAGAAACTATTTCCTTGAAAACTCTACTCGAAGAAGCAAGAAGAATATGATAAGTAAGGAATGTCCAAACGATGAAGAAAGAAGAAGATTGTGAGAAAATTGAACAAGAAGTTGTCGCATTGAGGAAGAGATTAAGAAAATCTCAATTTCCAAAAGACTTAACACATATCGGATGCATGGGTGAAACTTTATACAAAGAAGATGCAAATACCAACAAGAAGGTTGAAGAAAGATCTACACAGACAGTTGATGAGAAGTGGACTAGGATACCATAAAGAAGGAATGATTACAAGAGAGATGAATATCCAATAAGACCTTCTACCTTTAGAAATCAAAGAAGCTTCAATTAGTATGAAGGAAACTACAGAAGAGTAGATCATGAACTTAGATGGACTACATCACAAAGAAGGTCACTTACTCCCAGGTATCAAAAATTCTTTCTTGGTCATTTTTATACTTGTAAAAATTTTGGACATAAGGAAATTGATTGCAGAATCAATGAAAGGAACAACTATGCAAGAAACATGAATGGTGTAAATAGAATATATGGAAATAATCATGGATTTGTCAACAAAAGTTATAATTCATTTTCCCCATTGATGGAAAAAAATATTGTATGCTACAAATGTAATTATCTTGGTCACAAAGAATGACATTGTAGATATATGAATGAAGATGCTCCTATGCCAAATGTCCCTATGCCAACCACGGTATGGAGATAGAAAGAGATTCCAAACAATGAATATTTTTGAATAGAATGATCGATGAAGAATGTAAATAAGAATATGAATTGTACATAGACAATGGATGTTCTTCACACATGACCGGGGATCAAGACAAATTCATCATCTTGAAGAGAAAGGATGGCAATGTTGCATTTGGAGATGACTCATCTGTCAAAATACTTGGAAAAGGTGTAGTAGAGCCTGGAAGAAAAAATCTAAAAGAGAAGAATGTCCTATTGGTTGAAGACTTGAAGCATAATCTACTCAATGTTAGTAAAATGTGTGATTAAGGATATACTCTCACGTTGAATCACAAAGATGAAAAATCAAAGAATAAGGTTCAGGAAGATTGGTTGCAATTGTAATAAGAAGACCAAGTAACATGTACATCCTAAATCCATGAAAAATCTCCAAGGAAGAAAGACACCATAAAAATGAAGTTTTATTAAGTGTTATATGTTTAGGGGGAGTAGCCCCAAAGAATAAGGTCACCTTGTGCCATTGAACTTAGGGGAATCATCCCCACCCTTTGTCATTGATGTCAAAGAGGGAGAGAAATTGGGATCACGAGGATAGGGGGAGCATGAATGTTGTCATCAATGCCAAAGGGGGAGATTGTTGGAGGATTGGTTATTGTCATTGATGTCAACCCTAGTCATTGGTTTTGGACCCAAAAATTGATGAAGATATTTGGAAATGAAGGAAAATGCACATGCAGATACAACACCCATGGATGGATAGTATACATCATGTTGTTTTTGATGGTAGGTGGAATGTCATGTGGATCCTCATGTTTCAAGAGAAATGAATTTTTGAAGATGACAAAGTGAACTGAAGAAAGAAGTATAGGTCGGCCCTGAAGATAATTCAAGAAAAGAACTACAAAGTGGGAAAGAATCAGGTTGGCCCTAATGACAAAATGAAGTGTCACAACAAGTATAAATACACATTGAAGATACATCATTTTATCATCCAAGAAATTTTGATGGATCTAGCATAAGTGGGTCTGCACTTGTGCTAGGAGTATGTGCAGAGTTTAGCATGGAGTAAGTATGAGGTGATGAAGCCTGAAAGACCCAGAAGTTTCATAATCATGAAAACCCTAGTGTTCTGAGGTGTACGCAGGCTATCAATGTATCAGGATGCGTACATAAATGGGATATTAGTGTATTAGGGTGTGTACATACATGGGCTATCAGTGCAAAAGGTAGCATACATAAGAAAAGGCTTGATAAAGTAGGCACATCTTGGCATTTGGTTCAGGTTTCTAAGTATGGTTATGTTCCAATGATGATATTATTAGTGATATGGTGATGTAAGGATTATTATATTTTGTATACTCTTTAGTGGAAGGAAGGGGAAAGGATAGAGGGTTTAACCCCCTCTTTATCTTGGAGGATTATATCTTCCCTTGGAGGTTTATCCCTCCCTTGAACTTGGAAGCCATAACTTCCCTTGGAAGTCATTGCTTCCCTTGAAAAATAACTATTGAGTATTTCTCATATATTGTGAATGGTGTATTGTGGTGTATTGGTGTAACTCTTCTACTATTGTTCATTGATCATTGGATATAATTGAATATATAATCTGGTTGAAGTATAAGTTGATTTTTTTTTTAAATTGTACTTGATACCGGTTCACCCCCCTCTCAGTATAAACATCTATTCTAGAAATGAGGCCTAGAGTCATATGAGTACCTAGAGGCTTGCAGTCATCAGTGGCAGGTTCTCTCTCCATCAACAGTTAGGAATACATAAATGTTTCCTGACCGATGGATTATTCAATTGTTTGACCTCAACACCCTTATTCACACTTGTAATAATGTACTCGGTGCCTTGATACCTACTTTCATTATTGGTAGGTTGTCTCACATTTTTAACGATATACCTTAATGATCGGTAATCAAACAAAGTCTCATTATGTTTGACCTCAACTCATGTATTCACATGATGTATACTTGCACCATCGGTGGATAATGTAGAAGACCTCCAACTTACAGTAGCAACTTTCCTAATCTATTGATGTCTTTCATTGGACCAATACCTATATAACTTCAGTGATCACGAGAGATCATATTGTACTTCATTTTATATGGATATCTTCAGATTGATTTTGAGACTGGATTCCATTGTTCCTTATTCATTACTATGACATTCTATGGCATTTTGTATTGCCTATTCATGGCCATGAGAAACTATTTGATATATTTCCACATGGATCTGTAGTGTAGTTCATATTGAAATCCATGTCTACAAATTCATTATGGATTATAATATTCACAATGAGTAAATAAAACTTTCAGCTTAGTCTCCATTGCTCCATTTCTGGGAATTATAATTTATTTCATCCATTACAAATACTCCTTTGACCTCACACATTAGGGGGCATTTGTTACAAAAAACAATTCCTCACCCCATGAAACTTGTTTGGATGGACTTTCCATTTCCCTGTGTAGACTTGAAGTCCCATTTTGTACCTTCCAAATCCAAAAAAAACACTTTTTTCCACATATACACTCCCTATCGGTTAGATAACAAGCATATACATAGGGTTCTCCACATACATCAGGTTTGGTGCTCAAAATTAAAAATTATGTCAAGTTTCCATGCCATGTCATGAAATCCATGATCCTTGACCTTCCATATACCGGAAACGCTTTGAATTAGCCCTTCAGTTCCATGTGAAGGTTATAAATTGATCCATATCCAAGCCTTGAAAGAAAAAGAGAATTCAACCTTGAGAGAAAAGACACTCTGGAGAAATTTCATTTCATATTGAGTCTGCATCCCTTTATCCTTGAAAGTTTGAACCCCTTCTTCATCCCCCAAGCTCTTCCTTATTTTTGATGGAGAACCTCATTGTCTCCTTTATATGATCTTTCCTTTTATGGAGAATTGAACTGGTGGAGGCCTAGCTGGAGGAACTTAGTTTCTTAGTTTCGATTTGTGCAGTTACATAAGTTTTCCACCTATATACTTATGCGGATTATTTTGATACAAATACTCTTTTATCGTCCAATTGATATATTTCAAATCTTTGAATTATTATCCCATGGGTGTATTTTTCATGTATGTTAATGGATTATGCTAATCTATATGCTAACATTATATATTATCACCATATTCTCACGTATCTTGGTTGTGTTGGAGTTACTTCACACACACCTAAGATTTATTTTTCCTAAGTTTTTTCCTTGTTTATTATTCATAATTAGTCATTTTCCATTCTCCTATATTTTAGGGGAGAATATTCCACTTGGATAATATTCTCTTTGAGTTGACACTTCAGTTTGATTAGTTGAGTTGAGTTTAGATGTTGCATTGGGTTTATCACCATGCAACATTGGGATCATCATAATGATAATTCAACCTTGCCTTGGGACCATCACCAAAATGGTGCATTACCCTTGATTCCTTGACTTAACTCCTCACTACTCTTTTTTCATTCAATTAACTGAAGACTAGTTAACTAGTTAACTCAACTAGGTGGAAGTTCACTCCTGTAACTTCCTGCGAGAGTATTCTAGGTGGAAGTTCACTCTCGTAACTACTGGTGTGTGTCCAAATCACTCTAGACCACCACTAGGATGCATTGGTTCTCCTCCATTGTACACTCATTGAGTTATATAGAGTATATCATGTGTAAATTATTAATTATTCACAACTGTTAATGATAATTCTTTCATTATTTCTCTCCTTATTCTTCTTTCTCCAATTCTCTTTAAAAATGTGTGTATTATTGTTTATATATATATATATATATATATATATATATTATGTGCAGTTTCAACACATTTACATGGTATCAAAGCCGACGGACTGCTAAGAAAAAGCTACACCAAAATGTTTTGCAGGTACAAAAGATTGAAGACGGCAGAAGGATGGATTTCCAAAAAGAATTCATTCTTACACCTTACAAATATTTTGAATGGAAGGAGAAAATATCCATACATCTCCAAACCAGAGGGTTGTATAGGTTAACCTTGAATACAGATACATAACTGAAATCAGCCATAGAAAAATCCAAGTACTTAAATCACATGGATGAGGAACCCGGAACAATTTGCAGTGTTATTTATCCCGATCTCCTTTTTCACATATCTTCCTGTAAGACTCCCAATGAAGCCTGGACCACCTTGGAAGGGATATTTGGAAAATAGAATGAGATAAGGGGACACATGCTAGAGGTGGAGCTGCTCACATTGGATCCAAAAATCTTTGAAAATATCCAAGATTGCTTTACAAAATTCAAGGATTTACTGTCGCAACTCAAAGATTGCGGGGTTAATAAATCGAAGGAGGAGAAACAAATGTTTCTCACTATTATCTCCAAGTTGATCTTGAATTATCTATATTCATATCCAAATTCCATTCTGTCAAATTCACCTCTAGAGCCACCTGGAAGATGCCTTCTTTTGAGGACTCTATCGAATCCCTGACACAAGAGAAAACCAATCTCATCAACATGAGCACAATCAAAGGCCCAAGGGTACATGAATTCATTGTACATGATGGAAGCCAAAAATATAATAAATATAAACGGAAATCTCATGCACATCCAAAGAAGGAAGGGTACACAAAACCCTTCATCGATGCCTCCGAATCCAAAGGGGAAAAGGGAAAAAAAGGGGAGAAATGCATGTACTATCACAAAGGATTCCATCCAAAATCTGCATGCATGCAAAAGAAAATAGATATAATGTATCAAATACTTAAAAAACAAAAACTTGGAGATAGAATCCATGAGGGTGCCAAGAAGAAGAAGCCAGAAGATCCCAATTCCAAGAAACACAATTTTATCCATGCCTTGATTGCCATCAACTCCTCTTCTGATTATTGGATCGTAGATTCAGGAGCATTGCATCACATGGCTGCCTCAAAAGTAGTATATAATTCACTGGATGCATGCAAATTTCCTCGTATTCTGATGGGGGACAACTCTTATGTCAAATTCACCGACAAAGGAAGGTTTGAACTCACCAACGAAAGCTTCGAGAATCTGTTTCATGTTCCCAAAATGTTTGTCAACTTTCTCTCCATGTATCAGATGACGAATTCCGACACTGGAAAGAAATTCATATTCACACCAAATTTTGTGGACATCTATGACATGCAAACCAACTCCATGGTTTCTACCGGTGAGGTAAATCATCAATCTAGGTTGTATACATTTTCTGAATTCATTAAACCCGATTCTACTTTACTGCTTACTCATGCTCATGAAAGTAGTAGGATATGGCATGAAAGGTTTGGAAATTTCAATTTCATATACATGAAACATATTAGAAAGCAAATATTGGTTGATGGTCTACCAGACATCCATTTCTCCAAGGGAGTAGGTGAGGGATTTGTTCTCGAAAAACACCCTCAAGAGAAATTTGACAAAGAAAAGTCTCAAAGAGCTTCTGCACCTTTAGATATGATCCACAATGACCTTATGGGTCCTTTTCCACATCCATCCATGCTCAAAGTGAGGTTTGTTCTTGTTATATTTTTAGCTCAGGAGGTACTCTGCATGTTTTGTCTTGTATGTGGATATTACCTCGTGTTTACACTACCAAGCTCTTAACATTGTAATGCGTTTTTATAAAGTTGTTTTAAGTGGTTCTTTTATTAAAGTGAATTTTTAATAAAGTGTACCTTCTAATTTTAAAGTGACTTTATTTTCATAAAGAACTTGTCTAATAAAGTGAAATCACTTTAATATTTTAAGTGATTCATTTTGGAGGGAATGGGTCATGACCCTTGATCTTGAAAAAGGCAAGATCTAATATTGGCCTTTTGATTTAGGATTGGGGAAGGTGAAAAGACACTTTGGAAGGAAAATTCCATTTTTAGATTTATAAAAGAATGCATTGGGTAGTGTGGAAGACACATAGACAAAAGATTGAGAGAGATTTTTTTAGTAAGATTTAAAGAGGAAATTGAGCAGCGAAAAGGGCACGTTTTCTAAGGGATCTAGGGCACAAATCCCAAGGAAATATTTTATGTTTTTTGGCCAAGTTATTTTTCTGTTGTGGGAGGCCGTACTATATGGATCTGTATAGTTAGTACAACCCGTAGAACAGTACGGCTTTGGCATGGAAATCGAAGAAATTTTGGGCATAGTTTTGGAGGTGGATTTTAGATTTTTGTTTGTTGTTTTTGGGTCATATGCAACAATCCATACAATTGACTGTTGGCATGGAAATCAAGGTATGAAACATGTCGTACAATAGTACAGATTTGGCATGGATATCAAGGCAGAATTTAGTGGGTCTGTTTTGGTGCTGTGAGATATTTTCCTTGAATGGAAATGTGTATTTTTTGTTGTTCTATACTTTCCTAAAGATGAATAATAATATCTCTCTCTCTCTTGTTGGGTTTCCCCACATTGGGGTTTTCCCTGACATTTGCCTAAATTTCTGAGTTTTATGGGTTGTTGTCCATTGTGTTTATTTCCACTTCTATTTTTCTTAGCAATGTGTATTTTTTCTTATGGTAATTTCTGAATGTGGTTTAAGACATTTATGAAGTTCATGCAAGACAATTATCTCTAGGTTGCTAAGTGTTTGATAGAAATTTCAGTTTGCTGATTTTTGTCATTAAAAATCTATATGATATCAGAGCTTTGTCTCCAAGTGACAGTGGGCAGTGTGATTTTTGGGAAAAAGGGTGTGATTGTTTTAATTGCATTATGATAGGGAAATATGGCTGCAAGCATTAGATATGAGGATCAGTTAGATGACATTTCCAACTATTTGCAGTGAAAGGTACGATTTTCAATTGTTCTCAAGGAAAACAAAATTTATAACTATTTCAACTCTGTTATAGAAACTCCTATAGCAGATCCTATTTCTTTGGACTTCCATGAGATGAAGGAAGCCAAGGATTAGAGGATTATTCTAGATGGGGTGAAGGATCACCTTATCCCACACTTGGGTGAGAAAAATACCGCCAAGGAGATGTGGGATGCACTTAAGAATGTGTTTGAGGTGAAGAACGAGAACTGGAAGATGGCCTTGAAGGCTAATATGCATGATACCAAGATGGGTAAGGAGCAGAGTGTCTCTTCTTATCTTACCCAAGTGGCTCAAGTAAAATATGAGTTGGTTTTTGTTGGATAGGTCATTAGAGATTCTGAGTTGGTGAGGATAGTCTTAAATGGCTTCACCAAAGAATGGGAAGTATTTGTGAAGTGTTTGGTGGGACATGAGCATCTACCAGATTGGAGCAGACTATGGGATGATTTCACTCAGGAGGAGATCCGGGAAAGATCTCAGAGCAGTGAACAAAATACATGCGGAGTTGATGAGAATGTTGCTCTTGTTGCAAAGAGCAAGAAGAAAGGAAGTTTCAAAAGGGACTTGAGTAAAGTCATATGCTATTGTTGCAACCATTTGGGGAACCTTGCTTCTCATTGTCCTAAGAGGAAGAAGAAGACAAATTCAGAGTGGCCTGAGACAGCTGCTACAACAGCCATGGAGGAATTTTCTTCAAAATACGAAAAGGATTTTTCTTTGATGACCCTAGTTTCCAGTGTCGACAACGAAGTATTTGAAGGTGATATTAGATGCATTATGGACAATGGATCCTCTAGCCACATGATGAGATTTTGGAGATTATTCCTAGATTTCACAGAGATTGGTCCTAGCCAACAAGTGATAAATGAAAGTGGTACAGTGAGAGCTATACATGGAGTTGGGAATGTTAGATTCCAACTTGAGTTTGGGGGACTCTTGGATCTTGATGGATTTATCTTTGTTACAAGGTTGAGGGTTAAATTGATCTTAGTCTCAACCTTGGAGGATGTAGGATATTTCATATTGTTCAAGAGGGAACATGTATTTATTTACAGGAAGGGAGTGGACCCGGTAGAGCTAAAGTTGATCAGTAACCGGGTGGAAAGGTTGTATATGTTGAGAGGAAAACCTTCAGTGTATGATTCATCATCGAATGAGGATCATGAGGAGGCTTCTGAGACTGTAGTGGCACCAAGGATTTAGTCTTGTATTTTGAGAGAAGAGAGAGCATCTCTTATGAGCACTAACAAGAGGCTTAGCCAGGTTGATCGAACCAATGCTCAAGATGAAGTGAGCTCAGGGTTCTAGGATGTTTCTAGGAGAAGATATTATAGTTCGAGTTGTGTACAAGTGTTGAGGATGGCTCTAGGTTCATAGGGAGCTCCTACAGAGAACAATGTGATGGAACCAGATGATAGTGGTGGCAGTGAGTACTTCCCTCGCTAAGAGGGAGTGTTATCTTTTTAGTTCGGGAGGTACTTCACATGTTCTGTCTTGTATGCAGATGTTACCTCATGTTTACATTACCAAGCACATAACTTTGTAATGATTTTTTATAAAGTTTTTATAAGTGGTTCTTTTATTAAAGTGACTTTTTAATAAAGTGTACCTTCTAATTTTAAAGTGACTTTATTTTCATAAAGCACTTATGTAATAAAGTGAAATCACTTTAATATTTTAAGTGATTCATTTTGGAGGGAATGGATCATGACCCTTGATCTTGAAAAAGGAAAGATATAATATTGGCCTTTGAATTTAAGGTTGAGGAAGGTGAAAAGAAACTTTGGAGGGAAAATTTCATTTTTATATTTATAAAAGAATGCATTGGGTAGTGTGCAAGACACATAGAGAGAAGATTGAGAGAGATTTTTTGAGTAAGCTTGAGAGAGGAAAGTGAGGAGAAAAAAGGGCATGTTTTCCAAGGGAGATAGTGCACAAATCCCAAGGAAAGATTTTATGTTTTTTGGCTGAGTTATTTTTCTGCTGTGGGAGGTCGTACTGTATGGATCCGTACAGTTCGTACAACAGTACGGATTTGGCACGGAAATAAAAGTAGTTTTGGGCATGGTTTTTGAGGTAGAATTCAGAGCTTTGTTTTTTGTTTTTGAGCCATACGAAATAGTCTGTACAAATGAATACTGACATGAAAATTGAGGTACAAAATAGGTCATACAACAGTACGGATTTGGCACAGAAATCGAGGTAGAATTTAGTGGGACTGTTTTGGTATTGTGAGGTATTTTGCTTGGCATAAAATGTGTATTTTTTGTTGTTCTATTCTTTACTGAAGTTGAATAATGATCTCTCTCTCTCTCTCTCTCTCTCTCTCTCTCTCTTGTTGGGTTTCCCCACATTGGGGTTTTCCCTGACATTTGCCTAAATTTCCAAGTTTTATGGCTTGTTGTCCATTGTGTTTATTTCCACTGCTATTTTTCTTAGCAATGTGTTTTTCTTCTTATGGTAATTTATGAATTTGGTTTAAGGAATTTATGAATTTCATGCAAGACACTTATCTCTAGGTTGCTAACTGTTTGACAGAAATTTTAGTTTGCTGATTTTTGTCATTAAAAATCTATAGTTCTCATTTTTGTTGATGATTTCTCATGTTTTACTTGGATCTACTTTCTCAGGAAAAAATCTGAGGTCTTTCAACACCTCAGAGATTTCAAATCCTTGGTTGATACATAGTCTAGAAAGAAGATCAAAGTCCTCTGAACTGATAACGGGGGAGATTATGTGAATCATGAGATCCACAATCTTTTCCATGAGGTAGGGATTCAGTTGCAGCACACAATTCCCTATACTCCGCAACAAAATGAAGTTGCTGAGTGGAAAAACAGATCTCCAAAGGAGATGGAATCTTGCATGTTGCATGCAAAGTCACTACCACAGAGACTATGGGCTGAAGCACTTAATTGTGCAACATACATCCAAAAACTATCTCCCCATAGATCTATCAAGGATAAGACCCCCTACAAGGCTTGGATCAGCCTCAAACCAGAAGTGACCCACTTTTTCATTTTTGGTTCACGTGCATGGGCTCAGATTCCTTCTAAAAAGAGGAAGGCACTTGATCCACAGAGAACTGAGTGTATTTTTATTGGATACCCTGATAGTGTGAAGGGATATAGGGTTATTAATCTTTCCTCAGATTGGATCATCATTGAGCGAAGTTTCCAATTCAAGGAAAGTGTCTTGCATGCACCTCAACAACCACATGTAGACACCTTCATTCTTCCACCTATCCGATAAGATGAGAATGTACATGCTGACTCTTATTTAGAAAATATTTATGATTCAGAGGACTTCAATGATTCAGATTTTGAGTCAGTATAGTCAAATGCAGAGTCAAAGCATCCAGATGCAATTGCAGAGCCATAGCAGAGGCCCAAGTGGGAACATACTACTCTTCAGGATGCAGGGTATCTCGTTGGTGATCCAGAAGATACTAGGAGGACTCAATCTGATTTCGAGGAGCCTCCTGTTGCAGTCATTGCCACTGAACCATTTCCCTTAAGGCATATTTTCTTGGTCCAATGTTAAGATCCACAGTCTTATGGCGAGGTTGTTGGAAATCCCTTTTGGGAATCTTCCATGCACGAGGAGTAAAACTCCCTCCTCGAGAACCATACTTGGGATATAGTTCCCCTTCCTTCTGGGAGGAAACTTGTCATATGTATATGGGTCTACAAGACCAAGAGTGCAATGGATGGACATATTAGAAGATACAAATCTAGGATTGTCACCAAAGGCTGTTAGCAGGTTCATGGTATTGACTATTATGAGACCTTCTCTCTAGTAGAGAATATGGATTCCATACGATTGGAACTTTCCATTGCAGTATCTAAGGGATGGGAAGTCCATCATATGGACGTGAAGAATTCATTTCTTCAAGTTGATCTCTCTGAGGAGATCTACATGGAGCAGCCCAAAGAATTTATGCAGGACTCATCTTTGGTCTGTCGACTAAAGAAGTCCCTTTATGGCCTCAAGAAGGATCTGAGGGCATGGTATTCCAAGATGGACTCCTACCTATTGTCACAGAAATTTTTACGTTGTAAATCAGACCTGAATGTCTACATGATCAGGACAACTGATTCATTTCTACTTTTAGTTATGTATGTTGATGATTTGTTTATCACTAGTTGCTTGACTTCAACAATTGTTGTGGTCAAGAGGATTATACATGATAGGTTTTTTATGATGGACATGGGTATGCAACACTTAATCTTTGGACTCGAGATTAGTCAGGATGCATCAGGAATCAAATTGTCTCACGCCAAGTATGCACATGATCTCCTTGAGAGATTTCACATGACAGACTGCAAGTCTGCTCTGAATCCTTTCCTATCAAGATTCAAACTTGAGGATGGTAGGGAGACTCCATTGGTTGACAACACATTATAAAAACAACTAGTGGGGAGCTTGTTGTATCTCACACACTCCAGACCAAACCTCTCAAATGCAGGTAGCGCAGTTTCCAGGTTCATGCAGGAGTTGCATGAGCTACATTGGAAAGATGCAAAGTGTATACTTCGATACATATAGGGCACCATCACCTTTGGGATTCATTATGAAACACAATATACATTATATCTCATTGGGTTTACTGATTCCAACTGGGATGGGGATATTAGTGACCACAAGTCCACATCTGGTTACTCACTCAGTCTTGGTTCTGGGCCTATCTATTGGTCAATAAAGAAGAAATATTCCATTTCTCTATCTTCAATCGAGGTAGAGTACATAGGGGTAGTTAACATAACCATTTAGGCTATGTAGCTACAACATTTTCTCACTGAGTTGGGCATTTAGTTTCATCAGTCAATCCTCATCTGGTGTGACAACCAGAGCACTCTGAAGTTCTGCAGAGATCCAGTTTAGAGGAAGTGGATGAAGCACATCGAGATCCACATGCACTAAATCTAGGACTTATTACATGAGGGGATCATCGAGTTACAGTTCTATCCTTCAAAAGAATAGATGGCATACATCTTCACCAAGACCTTCATTGAGCAGAATTTTCGTTCTCTATGAAGTCATCTTGGAGTGAAGGACACAATTTCCTAGAAATTGTAGTTCTTATTTTTACATACATTGTACCTTGAGGGGAGGGTTTTCCCATGATGTTTTCCCTCTTTCCTCACTTTATTTCATTATATATTTTTTATTTGGGTACCTAACATGGCCTCATTGTCGAGACCCATTCTTTATTTTCACAATAGTGATGTTCAGGGGGGGTGTTGGATTTACTTCACACACACCTAGGATTTATTTTTCCTTGTTTATTAGTCATAATTAGTCATTATCTAGTATCCTATATTTTAGGGGAGAATATTCCACCTAGAGAATATTCTCTTTCAGATGACACTTTAGTCTGACTAGTTGAGTTGAGTTGAGTTTAGATGTTGCATTGGTTTTATCGCCATGCAACATTGGGATCACCACCATGATAATTCGACCTTGCCTTGGGATCATCACCAAACTGGCATATTACCCTTGATTCCCTGAGTTAACTCCTCACTACTCTCTGTTCAGTCAGTTAACTGAAGACTAGTTGACTAGTTAACTCAACTAGGTGGAAATTCACTCCTGTAACTTACTGAGAGAGTAGACTAGGTGGAAATTCACTCCCATAACTATTGGTGTCTGTCCATATCAATCTAGACCACCACTATGGTGCATTGGTTATCCTCCAATGCACACTCATTGAGTTATACAGAGTATATAATGTGCAAATTATTCATTATTCACAACGATTAATGATAATTCTTTCATTCTTTCTCTCCTTCTTCTTCTTTCTCTAATTCTCTTTGCAAATCTATGTATTATTGTTTATCTAGATCTATTATGTGCAGTTTCAACACATCTACAAGTTTTTAATAATAAGTTGTATGCATAAAGCTTTGAGTTGTGTGCTCAACAGTGATCTTCATCAAACGTCTGGACGAGGTAGGCTCTTGGCCTTGTCTTGTTATCATTTCATTTATATAGCATACTTGGGATTATAGTTTATTTCTATCTGTCATTCTGTCTCCTATGGTTTACCCCATGCCATACAAGAAAAATATCTCTATGGGAAAAATATCAATATAGTCACTCAAGGTGGAACCAAAATAGGAGAAGATGCATCAAATAAGAATCAAAACCAACACCAGTGGATCAGAAAAAATACAACACCTCAAAAACATTTTGATGTGTGCAATGAAAATGAGACATTCAAGAAAGCCATACAAGAAATCTTGCAAGAGAACATTGATTCTACTTCAAATGCATAGCCAAGATATGATGGACCAGTATATGATATGCCTCATCCATTTGATCATACCAGCAAAGATCAGTCTTCAGAAAAGGTGATTAATCTAAAAAAAAAAATTGGTGTCTTGCTTAAATTTATTGAATGATCCAACATTCATACAAATTTTATAAGGTTTATTAGAAAAATGCAATTATGTAGAAGAGATACAACTAGAGAAAAAGACAATCAATAATGTCCATAGGAAGACATAAACAAATAGGGAGTTCAGACTAAATGCAAATATTGGAGACTTTAACATGGATGACATCATAGATCTCAAATCTAAGGTAAACATTCTTCCTAAGAAAACATGGGAATGCATGGGGGAACCTACACTGGGATATTCACCTATTCAACTGAAAATAAGAAATCAACATAGAGTAATACCAATTCGTTGATTGAAATACATACCAGTGGATTTAGATGGTGTGTGCACTATGGCGAACTTTGAGGTAATTGATATAATGGATAATACTACACCTTACCAAACATTGTTGGGACTAGATTAAACATTTGATAATCAATCTATCATCAACTTGAAGACCAGGAAAATGATTTTTGAATCAGGAGAGTATAGATTCATAGAACCATTATATCTCACATAGGGTGGAAGATAGTTTGAACCAACGACAGAAAACTTTATCACATAAGAGATAAACAAGTTATATATATATCTATCGTGCATGAGGAATATTAAATTAACCCAACAACAGATGGAATTCTTAGTTGGAGAAGAATCATTTATTGTTCTTAAGATTTTGACACATGACTGGAAAATTGACAACAATGCTTACATGAGATATCTGTCAAAAGATGTACAAGAATGATGCATGAACTAAGATGGGTTGACATAGAGGTAAGATAACATCCAACGTTTTATGGTCAGAATGATTTAGAAGAATTTTTAACAAAGTTTGACTTATAAGTCTTAGAAAATAAAATGTTGTTAGTTTAGATATTTCCTTGAAAGAAACACCTGTATGTTGGTGGGGTACTCGCAAAGAGAAGATCAAGGATTGGTGTCAATGAAAAATATTACTGCGCATCAGATTTGGTGCAGAAGAAGAGAATAAGTATATGAAAAAAAATGATGGAATAGGACAACCCATAGAAAATATATAAAAATGAATAATCCAATGGAGACTGGCACCACCAGAGGAATGGCCACATCACTTCATTCATACATTAGAAGGAATACCGATAAATTGGTATACAAAACTAGAACTCTGCAGAGAAAATGCAAATTGGAAAGATTTGCAAAAGAACTTTTTGATCACCTTTGCATTTGAGCATGAGAATCCAATGATAGATGCATCATTAAAGTTGATAAATGAGAAGATGTTTGAAGAAGCTAAAGTTGAAATTGCAACAACTTATTGGAACCATAATCAAAAAATAGTCAGACAGTTGCTACACTATTACTACACTGCAGAAGATGACCCAACAGAAGAAAACGCACATGATATTTAGATAACAAAAGTTGAAGGGGAAAGAGAAATAGAAGGTCAATAGTTACAATTAGAATAATTTTTTTCACCAGAAAAAATAAAGAAAGTCAATATTGGAACATAAGAGCATCAAAAGATTGTAAGTATTGGTGATTATTGGGATAATTAGACATTGGAAATAATAACAGAATTATCATGTGAATATAGTTATCTATTTCTAGTGGCGTTTACAGAGATGAAAGGGATAGTAGTAAAAATTGGAGAAATGAAGACCCACTTGAGACCAGATGCTAGACCAATAAGACAAAGACCCTAGAGGATGAATCCAATATATAAACAAAAAATTTTAAGGCATAAATTGACGAAATGCTAGAGGCTAGTATAATAGAATTGGTTGAAGAGTCTGACTGGATTAGCCCTATGGTAGTTCAGGAGAAGAAGCAAGGGGTAATAAGGATTTTTTTAGACTTGAGAAAGTTGAATAATGTTTTTCTGCATGATCCCTTCCCTACTCCATTTACATATTAGGTATTGGAGAATGTAGGAGGAAAAGAAGCATACTCATTTACTGATGAATTTCCAGGGTATTACCAAATCAAAATAACACCAAAGGATCGTCATAAGACTACATTTTCCATAGAATGGGGGTCATACCAATACATAGTGATGCCCTTTGAATTGAATAATGCCCCTGTTATCTTTTCAAGAGTAGTGGTAGTTGCATTTAAATATTTTATACATAAATGTTTCGTGGTTTATCTTTTCAAGAGTAATGGTAGCAACATTTAAATATTTTATACATAAATTTTTGGAGGTTTATCTGTATGATTGGACAGTATCTAGATTATTGAAATATCATGTAGAAGTTTTAATATTGATTCTAGACAGGTGTAGACAGTGCCAAATTTACTTGAACATTAAGAAATGTATATCCATCACACCATATGGAATTCTTCTAGGACGTGTTGTATGTAAACAAGTCCTATTCGTTGACCCTGCAAAGATTGATGTCATTGATAATTTACCACCACCTATGTCAGTGAATCAATTAATAGCTACACTAGGTCATACAGGCTATTACAGAAATTTCATAAAGAGCTATGCACAAATTACTATGCCCATGGAGAAATTGTTAAAGAAGGATATCAAGATTCAATGGAATGATGAGTGCCAACAAATTTTGTACATATTAAAGGAGAAAATGTTGACAACACCAATTATGGTGTTTCCAAATTAGTCAAAAGAGTTTCATGTTCACATGGATGCCTCTTGATTATCACTTGGAGTGCAGTATTAACACAACCGAGAGAAGGTGACATAGATCACCCAATAGCATTTGCAAGCAGGACAATATCATATTCATAACAAAATTATAAGAAAATGGAGAGAGAGGGTTTGTCTATAGTATATGCACTAAAAAAATTCAGACATTATTTATTAGTCTAACATTTTAAAATGTTCACATATCACTATGCTCTTAGATACCTAGTCAACAAGAAGATGGTTGTTGTTATTCCAATAATTTTATTTTGAAGTAGTTGTGAAACATGGAAGAATGAATGTAGGGCCATATCATCTATCCAGGATAACTAATGGAGAGGAACCAAGTAGCTTGGAGGAAAATTTTCATGGTGCACAACTCTTTTCAGTGCATATTGATGATGAATACTTTTATGATATTATTGAATTTTTTAGTACAGGATTTTCCCCAAAGGAATACACCATTGCACAGAAGAAGAATTTGATGGTTAGAGATGCAGATTACCAACTTATTGCAGAGCAATTGTATAAACTAGGTGCAAATAATATTTTAAGGAGATGTGTCATGAAGAATGAACGAATTATCATCTTAGCGGAAGCACATGAAGGAATAGTTGGAGGACACTATGCTGGAAAGGATATTGCGTAGAAGATATTGCATACAGAACTATGGTGGCCAAAAGTTTCTAAGGATGCAATGGAATATTGTCATACTTGTGATGTATGTTAAAGGTTAGTAAATCCATCCAAGAGGGATGATATTCCCTTAAAACCTCAGGTAACTCTTAAAGTGTTTGACAAGTGAGAAGTATATTTTGTAGGACTAATCAATCCACCAAGTAGAAGATCAGAAGCAAGGTACATCATTATAGCGACAAAATATTTAACCAGATGAGATAAAGTAACAAAAATAAAAGATTGCAACACACTTCTTGTTTGAACAAGTAATTACAAGATTTGGATGCCCTCAAATTCTAATGAGTGATCAAGGAACTCATTTTATCAATAGTACCATCCATGCAATGACTAAAGAATTTGAGATACAAAATCAGAAGAGCACTCCATACCATCCTCTGTCTAATGGAATAGTGGAAGCATTTAATAATATATTGGAGAATTCCTTAAACAAAACTTGCAATGTAAACACATATGATTGGGATTTGAATATACCAGCAGTATTAGGGGCTTACAGAACAACATGCAAGAAGCTTACTCAGCATAAACATTTAAAATTGGTGTATGTTCAGGAAGTAGTAGTCCCTTTAGAATATTTGATACCTAGCCTATGCATTGCATCCATTACAAACATGAAAGAAAGAGGTGTATCTCAACAAATATTGTCTCAACTCATGGAACTAGAAGAAGGTAGGAGTATGGTTGGTTTTCATCAGGAAGAACATAAATCAAAGGGAAAGATTTACATGATAGACACATTAAGAAAAAAAAATTTAAGGAAGGAGATTTGGTTCTCCTCTATGAAAGTAAATACTTACAGTGCCTAGGAAAATTTAAGATGCATTGGCTAGGGCCATATGAGATAAAGTCTATCACAGATAGAGGCATTGTGTAGTTATAGGATCTAGCAAGTAAAGGGATGAAAGGATTGGTGAATGGCAGTTGACTGAAACCTTATAGGGAAAGCCGACCCAATAACCCTTTAGTAGTTTCAATGCAAAAAAATTCAATTGTACATAGTGTATATAGAAAATAAAATAAGAAAAGAAAGAAAAAAAATGGGAAAAACAACAAAAATACAAAAAATATGTAGTAAATGGATAAGTGGTAAACATGCAGTTAGATGATACAATGCGTAGAATATAGAAATTGGAAGGAAATAACTTCAATAGATTGTGTTCCAGAGAAATGCGATTAGGCACAAAAAATAGGGCACTGATACAAAAAGTGGCTGAAAAAAGGAAAAGTGGTCGTTGGAAAAGTATGATGTGACATAACATTTATGACACAAAATATAAAAGAAAGAAATGTGAACAACAAGAGTCATTGTGACTTTGTATGAACCAGAGTTAAGGAAGAAAATGAAATGCGAGAAGGTGAGTTCGAGGTGATTCAGTGAATATTTAGAGCAACCTTGTTCAAATTTAGCAGAATGATGACACCAAAGTTTGGAGCTCCCAGTCGGATTGCAAGGAAAACACATAGTGCCATGAGGTATCCATAGGAAAAAAGACTAAGGGAGTAAAATTAAAACAGTTGAGGGAGTGATGAACGTGGATTTGATTCCTTCACCAGTCATCGAACCGGTTAGTCCCACCATTATAGAAGAGCAGGATTTGGTGACAGAGGAAACAGATGTAGACACGCAGGGAGAAAAAAAAAACCCTATCATATATAAGAACCTCATGAAAAAAATTGAATTATGCACAAAAAAACCAAAGGTACCACAGATTCAAGAAGATGATGAAAGGAAGGAGTCGGATGAGCCCAGAGAACATGCCGAAAGAGTGCAACAATGTATAGCAGATCCCACACAATAGTGAGAGGAGAAAGTACATGTGGATTATATTATAGACCAAAAAAACTTAGATTCAAAAGAAGATGATGATGAGAACCAAGAAGAAGGGCCTTTAGTAGGATAGAAGAAGAATAGGGAAAAACCTGTTGTGCCAAGAACACCAACTAAGCAGAAGGAGCTAACACTTCCACTTCCACAAATACTAGAAAAAGTCAAAGTAGTTGCTGACATGTTAGGGTCTCTTAATAAACTAAAGTATGTTTATCACAATGTGGAAGAAATGGGGAAGTTCCTTGAGTTTGAGCAACAAGAACACATGGAGAGTAGAGGAGAGGGTCTCATAAAGTAATACCATGCTGAGGGAAGAAATAGTTCTCAAATGTTACACATCCCTAGTTCGAAACAACTTGTTTCAACAACAAGAGAGAGGGATTTTCTCCAATTTTCAACAATGGAAGAGTCATATCAAAGCTTGTATTTGTGCTTGTGTAGGACTTGAGCATATAAGTCATTTTTGCCCCAGATCAAATAATGAGGGTAGTTTTGGTCCATGAGGGTTTAACATTATCAAATAATGGGATAATTGTAGAGACCGTTTTTAGCATGTGATGGAGCTCTTCTAGACACCAATGTGACTCTACATATCGTGGAGATAAAATTGCAACAATTGTGATTCAATAGCATTTTTTATTTGAGAATTGAAGTTGTCGCCTTGTTTCAATTCCTTCTAGTCCAAAAAGACTTGGAATCCATGTTGAATAATTCGATGGTAGAGGTAGCTAGAAAAGTTTTTCCTCATGTCAGAACCATGGTGGTTTCTAAAAACATCACATGAGTAATAATAATGGTTGGGATAGGCAGCAGTTGAGGTGGAGGCAGAGGAAGTTTCCATGTTAAATATGCGACGGTGATAATTAGGAGAAAAGGAGAACCTTCAAATCCTATTTTATTTTTGAGGTTAGTTTTGGGGAAGTGAGAATGCTATTGAGAATTGTAGAATAGAAATGGAAACACAAATTGGATCAGTAGGAGGAGATGAGAGTATTGAGTTGCAGAGGGTAGTGAAGATAGTGGGGAAGATGGTAATAAATAATGTTGATGAAAATTGTATGCATATACATGTTATACCATTCGCCCCCTCATTTATGATTCACCTTATACACCCAGTGACCATCTAGTGACTCCATGAAAATAAACCTTGCCTAGAATATCTGGTGGCTCCATGAAAATAAACCTTGCCTAGAATATCTGGTGACTCCATGAAAATAAAGCTTACCTAGAATATCTGGTGATTCCATGAAAATAAACCTTGCCTATAATATATTCTATGAGAATATCTTCTCAAAGAACCATTCTCTTGATCCAAGAGCCTAAGATATATTTTCAACAAATATGTAGGATTAAAGAACATGATATTAATAACTCCAAGGGATAATAGTCATGATGATGTAAGGATGAGATTGTTTGTACTTTCCCTAGAGAATGATGTTGTGGACCGGTTTACAAATCTTTCTATAAACAACACTAGCACATTTTCTCAATTGTAATATTTTTTTATGGGAAAATGGGGTGAAAATAAGGATAATCCATAATTTTTGGCTACCCTTAGTTCATCAAAAACAAATGAAAATGAAACCATTGAAGAGTTCAACAAAATAGTCATTCAAATTTTCTAAAATCTCAACAAAAACATTAAACAAAAACAATAATCCAAAACATTAATCCCCCGGAGAAAGAAATTTGTATCTATTAATTGGATTCTTTTGATGAATATGTGGGATTTCACTTAAGAAAAAAGGATCCTCAAATCATTGCATATACACAAAAATATGTCATCATCGTTGAAATAATGAACTTTTATATCATCACAGTTGAAATGATGGGGGATAAGTATATTTCAACCAAGGGGAAATAATGGTTGGGATAAGTCTAGGAAGCCTCATTATGTAATCAGAATCAAAGAATTGCAAAACCACTAGAGACAAATAATGTGATTGACCAAGAAACATTGCCATGCTTTAACCCTTGTGGTGTACCACATGACCAATACAATTATTTAGTTGTCAAAGAAGATTTCCAACAAGAAAGTGATAAATAATTATGTGGGTGAATGGTCAAGTATGATCAATAATGTTTTTAACAATCAAACAAAGGAAATAATCCTTGAACCTGGCATCATTGCTAGGGCCTTATCACCCAATCCATCCCAAGAGGAATTCAAGAGGATACTTTGTGATAAGGATTGCATTACTTACCAATGTAGGGGTAAACAAATTCAAAAATAAGACAAAAGTAATCCAACTCAAAGTAACCTAATTCAAAGTCTAACCAATCCAAAGTTAATGAATTGTTGTTCCATAATTGTATGTTGGATTATAGGGAATTAAAAAATTTTATGCCACTAAAACTTATGAAAATATTGGGACTTGAAACCACCAAACCTTATAGAAATGTGTGTGCCATGGATGCTAGACAAATTAAGTTTTTTGGCATAATAAATAACTTGGTGGTTAGAATGGCTTCTCATATGGATATTATGATTTTAATGGACATAGTGGTTATTGATATTTTGGATTCCTTGAGTGTAGGGTTCAGCTCCACAAAGCCTTATAAAACCCAAAAGAATTTATTTTAAAGAATGCTAACCTAACATTTATTTTAATTCATAATCCGCATATAACCAAAACCAGCATATATAAAATTTATTGAGCTAAAAATAATAGCTTACAGACAACCTTATAAAACTTCATATTCCTTAAATGCATTAAACAAATACGTAAATTAAAATACCTTGGTCTGATGCTAAACTTATGCTTGTCTTGTTGACCTTCCTGTTGCTGCCTTTCCCAGCTTGATGCACTGATCAAATCTGCCCAAACCGTGTTTCCTCCCTGCCAGCTAGGACAGATTCCTAGCTCCAGGACACCATATGGATATCCTGGCCCCCATGCCCAAAACCCCCAACAAACCAGTGCCCCCCGTAATGATCCTTCCCTGACTACAGAACTCAAACTCTCAACCAACAAATCCAAGAGAACCCTGAAAAATAATGCCCTCCTTCCGTAAGCCTCCTCCCCCTCATATCCCTCCTTCACCGACCCTTTTCTTCTCCCCCCTTTCCTTATCCATACATTCATTGTCTTATTCAATTATTAATGTCTTATCTGATTATTAATGTCTTATTCGATTATTAATGTTTTATCTGATTATTAATGTTTTATCCGATTATTAATGCTCCTTATCCCCTCCGTATACGTAATCATTTAATTTAAACAATTAAATTTATTAACACTCTTAAATTTAATAACCATGTCATTGGATGTAATAAGTAATTAATTAATTAATCAAAATTATAACAATTAATTAATTAACAAATGTTTAATTAATATCATTATACCAATCTTTGTTTAGTTAATAACATGTTAGAAAAATTAATTACCTAATAAATTTTTACTTAATAGTCCCTAAGCATATATTCAACTAGGGTTGTTACATACACCCACCCTTTAGGAAACTTCGTCCCGAAGTTAATGTATCTTATGGTACAAAGGAAAAGAAACATGGTTCACACATTCATAACAATTAACTGACATTATCAGTAAATAAGTCAATAAAACTCATACATACTAGTGTATATGTACAAGAAATGGATGTGTAGCTAGTACATACAAGTCTCGTGCATGTAATAATAATCAAAACTATCATCCTTTAGTAATTTATGTATGCATCCAATCCAGTCAGCAAGACTAGTCTTTTATAAACGACAACAAACCAATCAATTGTTTGAGAAATCCTTTAATTACTATTATCTGGTTCAACAATTTTATTTAGAAAACTATGGTTTAGTTACGTAATGATGAATATTCATATATACACATTTCTCTTTTTTTTTTGAAGGGAAAACATTAAATTCCACCACAAGACAAATCTCCATACTTTCTCAACTATTTCTACTCATCCTTCCTCCCTAACCTACTTCCATCTCCATTCCTATCCTTCCTCTGCTAGACTATATTGGAGCGTCAACTATATTTACCTAACTCCAAATGGAACCCGTAAGCGGAAGTGTCGCTATCTCGACCAAGCTTCCCTAGAAGGCATCTGAAAGTCATCATCACACGTCTTGGGGAGCATGAACTAACACCGTCCTCCCATGACTTCAAGTTTCAGAGGATATACGGTGGGAAATGCCTCCACCCCTCCTAATCATAACTAGGGTCCACACCCTACAATGGAATATATAGTGGCACCATGTTGCTGGGTATTTTGTCATCGTTTATTCGATTTTGGGCAGTGTCATCACCTGAAATCATGCACTGGTCCACATATCATAGCAATGCATCCAAAACAATATAATTTCACATACAATATTCACACCATAATGTTTCTTGGCTAGTGGTCATGATATCCACCTTCATCATCTTTATCCCTTGGCTATTCGATAGCCCATAACCTATAGATTAGTATGTAACACAAACTCATACATTTATATGCATTATCATCAGGTAATTGCATACTATCATCATTTCAATTTGGTATCCCTGTACCGATAATTTAACATCAAAGTTTTCCAGTTAGAAATATATCTCATAATATCCCATAATTCAATTTTGACACCCATTCATAATATTATCATTTACCCAAAATAGATTGCATCATATACAACATCATCCTAATAGCATTTAAACATTCATTAAATTCACATTCTCACAATATGTCGCATCATATACATCATCATCAATAACATTTAAAAATTTGTAAAATTTACATTCACATAATAGATTGCATTACATACATCATCATCAATAACATTTAATCATTAATAAAAGTTCATACATTTAAAGTTTAAGTGTATCACTTAATAGTTTCATTGTGACTAGAAAATAAAGTATATAGGCCTCAGGTAATCCTAGTTGTCTAAGTCAAAAGGTGGTGTTACATACACACAACCTTCGAGAAACATGTTCTCGAGGTGGTCAAAAAAGTGAGGGATAGTCTCGTCGTAGTGTCTCGACGTCTTCCCAAGTAGCAGATCCTGGACTATACTTGTCCCACTGGACCTTAACTTGGTCTACCAGACAATTCCTGAGTTGTCAGACTCTACAATCCAATATGCGTAATGGTTATACTGTGAGGGTTCCCACGTCTGACACCTGCAATTCCTTCCAATTGAGTTTATGTGATTCATCAGCAACATAATGACGTAAAACAAATACATGAAATACATTATGAGTTTTATGCAAGTGGGGTGGAAGTACGAGACGATATGCAACGAGTCCAATTTTCTCTTGGATTATGAATGGTCCTATAAATCAAGGTGACAACTTTTTCCCCTTCCCGAACCATATGGTACTCTTATTAGGCCTGATACGAATGAAACCCTGGTCTCCCACTTCATAACTTTGGTCGGTCCTGTGTGCATCCGCATAACTTTTCTGCCTATCCTGTGCTTCCTTTAGTCTTTGCCTAATCTGAATCACCTGTTCCTCCATTTTTTGAATCAATTATGGCCCAACTGTTACTCAGTCTTCTAGTCTATCCCAACTCAATGGCATTTTGCATGGCCTCCCATACAAGGCTTCGTAGGGTGGCATTCC
>CBVK0100465902.1:0-17562 GCA_900067695.1 Picea abies | reverse complement strand
TTAGTTATAATTTGTCTAAATAAAGTATGGTGGTTATATTGTGGACAACCTTTAACCAAATCAAGATCCTGTCAATTACAATTTCGTCTAAATAAAGCATGTGGACATATGATAGTTACCTTGTGGAAAAATATTTGTTATCGAACATTATTTGACTAAATCAAATGGATAAATTTCCGTTATAGTCCATTCCATCATAGTCCATTCCACGTAGACCATACTAAGTAGTTTATACCACACAGTTCATATCATGCAGTTTTGGCTACTCAGTCCATACCGCTCAGTTCCATACTGCTCAGTTCCATACTACTCAGTTCCATACTCTCACTTCCATACTACTCATTTTCATACTGCTATGTTCTGTACTTATTAGTTCCATACTGCTCAGTTCCATACTGCTCACTGTCACACTGTTCCATACTCTCACTGTCACACTGTCACACTTTCACACTGTCACAATTTCACACTGTCGCATTGTCACACTTTCTCTTTGTAGATTGTCAAACTGTCGCACTGTCACACTGTCGTACTATCCACTATCACATTGTCACACTATCACACTATCCACTGTCACACTGTTGCACTATCCACTGTCACACTGCCACACTGTCACACTATTGCTTTGTCCACTTTCACATTGTTGCACTATCCACTAACACACTTTCTCATTGTCACACTGTCACACTGTCACACTTTTCACACTCTTGCACTATCACACCATCACACTTCTATTGCTTGTGCACCATATTGAATGTGCAATCAATAACCGCACAGTAAAAAGCTGCACAATTTATTCCACGTAATCCATTCCATCACACTTCTACTGCTTGTGCTCCATACTATATGTAGGTCATGCACATTACATTTGAAACTCTATTTCCTCTTCTTTTTTATATACTCCGTCACATCCAAGGACTCTGTCTTTTCCCATTGATATCAATGATCAACAACTGCACAATAAAAAACCATGCAATTTATTCCACACAATCCATTATGTCACACTTCTACTGCTTGTGTGCCATATTTTTTGTAGTTAATGTACAATACATTTGAAACTCTATCTCCTCTTCTCTTTTTGGTACTCTATCTCATCTAGGGACTCTATCTTTTCCCATTGATATCAATGACAACATAGTCTTCTCACAACTACATACTTTGATGTCTTCCTGGTGTCTTACCTTTATAATTACACACTTTCACAACTTTTCACTTTCACATCAATGAAAACACTAGTCTCAAATATATCCCCCTTTGTCATTGATGGCAACACACACCTGTTGTTTCTCTACCCCTTTGACATCGATGGAAAGGGGATACATTTTTTTTGTACTGACTCCTCCTTGGACCATATTTTATCCCCCTGAGATAAAACTTCCTAAAACTATTCAAAGGTTGTTTCATAGATCTCATACTCAAACTATCCTTGAGTTGCAAATCACTCTTGTCATGCTGGTGTTCTTGGTATTTGTCAAACAACTCAACAAACCTGTCATATTCTTCTTGAGAGATATTTCTCCCCCTTTGGAAATAATGATGAAAGGCTCTGTGTTTTTCATCTCCCCCAGTAATTGGGCTTCTTCTTCATAGATTTGTCAAGATCTGCTTCCTTCCACAAGGACGATTCCTCCTGTAACCAAACAATATTTCTATTGAACAATTTCTTCCCTTTTTGAGAACAATAAATTCCCTTATCAATAAAAATTTGTCTTGTAATATTTAAGTGACTATTATACATGATCATTCACATATTAGCTCATTTTTGGATGATTTAAATACACTACTTATTTTTTATGACCATTGTCTTATGTTAGGAGGCTCCCTTCTCTTGATGAATCGTGTGCAATTTATCAATAAGGACATGTCTCGCATTCATGAACAGAGTTGGGATATTGGTCACAAAGGCTGAATTCAACATTTTCTTACAATCCACTACTCTTGTGATTGATGGTTAATGTATCCTAACTGCTGAAAACACTATTGCTGAGAAATTTTGTTTGTGTTGCTAAACATTTATGGTGCTAAAGACTCTTGTATTGATTTTTTAGATCAATGCAAAACCATTTGCCAAATTTTACTGGCTTCTTTGAATTTATTTTATTTTATTTTATTTAAATGTTGATTCGGATATGCCCATATTGAAACCTCAAAATATATTCCCAAAGTAATTTGAAGTTTACTGAAATTTTCCTAAAATATCACATGGATGTTGGTACCCTTAGGACCGGTTTGGACTATTGTTGATGACTTCATAAATATTTAAAACACTGTCATCAATTTTTGGAAATGACCATTTTGATTAAGGTAACAATCCTACAATCATAACCTTAGTCTCGTTCATCATACCTTCTAATTCCACCTCAATTTTGAGGTATTCCTCATTTTTATAGATTTGATAATTAGTTATTCAGACAGAGAGGATTATATTTCAAATCCTTATCATATATAACATTTTATGTTTCATCATCAATTGTAAGAGAACCCTTCCTTTCATACATCACACTATCTTTGTTGTCTTTCTTCAAGAGACGATACTTGGTCTGATTCCCCATCTTCTCACTTATACATCCACTGTCATCATATGTTGTTGATTCACATTCTTCCCTTTTATGATATTTTGACTTCCTCCTCCATACTTTTGTGCACTTTTCTTTCTTAGGAAACTTCATTAGGCTCTTACAATCTTGAGCTTTGTGACCAAAGTTGTTGCATTTGTAATATCTTATTGTATGATAGAATCTAGCAATGTGTCCAACTTTGTTTCACTTCCATCACTTTAAGACATTCTTGGTGCCTCTAAGTTACTTTTTTGGATAACCTGTACAATCCATGGCTTTATGACCAAAATTATTGCATGAAAAATAATAGCCATAAAAAGGAGTTTCATACCTAACTGCATAGATCCTACTTGATGATGTATCATTTTAGACTTTCTCTGACACTAATGAATTTAAACTTTGGGAAACACTCTGATTTGTTATTTTATTTTCTCCAATGTGAATCTGATTCCTTTCTTCATATATCTATTGTGAGGAAGATGAAACAATTTCATTGATATAACTCAGACCAGATTTGTCAAATGGTGACATTTGGTGGCTTAAGATTGCATCCAGGACTTCAGTGGTTTTCATGAATCAATATGTTATCTTTTTCTATGTGAGCATCTTTTCCATTTATTATTTTAGATCAACAAATTCAGTCTTTAAACTATCAATCTCATCTTCCTTTTTCTTTAGTAGTGTATTTTGATCATCAATGACTCTTTCAGTTTCTTCCATCATGTCTGCCACATGTCTCATTGAAATATGATCATCTTCTTGACATTTTTGAAGTTGACCTTTTAACAGCTGGTTTTCCTTTCTAAGTCTCGAGAGTTCTACTTCAACTTCTTCTTGATCGTTGGAGGTATCTTTGCTTGTATTTTCTACTTTTAATGAATTAAAATCAACATCCTTTTCTTTTAGTTGGCTCATGAGGATTTTTTCAATTTCCTTAGCTCCTTCTACTTACATCTTTAGTGTATCAACATCTTCCTTTTGATATAGAATTTCTTCACATTATAAAAAGTCTCTCTTAAACTGTTCTCTTTTTTGTATTTCCTTTCTTAACTCATCTAGGGAACTAATAAGTTCTTCTTCAAGGTCAACTAAAACATCTTCATCCTCAAAATTCTTACTTTCACTCATATCGGGTAGACAACAAGATTCATTTTCATAAGCATATTTGTCAAAAGAAAAATGAGTTCTGTCATAAGAGTACTTACATTGTGCTTCCTCAAGATTTTATTTGGACTGATCTTCATTTGACTTATTTGAAGCTTCTTCTTTCTTACCCATGTAGAGTTTTTCAATATTTTCCTAGAGATCTTTGGCTAAAGTATACTTCCCAATTTTGATTTTCACAGACTTGGGTAATCCTTCCAAAATGGAATCCATTTCTAGTTTTTTGTTTCTCTTTAGTTCTTTCTTGGTTGGAGACTTAGGTGATTTTTTGGAGGGGTGTAACTAGTAACAATGATTTCCAAACATCATGTCCCATTTCCCCCATAAATTTCTTCATTCTAGTGCTCTGTGTCTCATAATTATCTCATCTAATAGGGGTGCTATATTAGGGCCCATGTGAAGATGACAATCCATGAGTGCTTGTAAGGATCTTCCTTCTAGTGGTCAAACTGCTCTTGAAGGAACCTACTCTGATACCAATTGTTGGAACCTTTAATAGTACCGAGAGGGGGGGGGGTGAATCAATACTGGATACTTTTTACCTATTTTTAAATTCAATCACACCATGTAAACATTAAACATTAACAATGCCATTCATCATCACAAAACATTATACAGAGAACACAATGATTTTTACATGGAAACCCAAATGGGACAAAACCACTGAATGATTTTCTTATAATCATCAAGATTACACTCACTTAATTTAATAAAACCCATCAGAAGGATGTTACAACCCCCTGGATTTACCAACTACAACTGGAAGGAAGCACCCACTCCATATATTATAGGAACCAAGCTGTACTGAAGAAAACCTATCCTTTGTGAGGTCCAACTCACCCTAACACCACCCTGCCACCTTAATCAAAACAAGCTCCAACTAGTAAACAATAGACATCAATATCCCAAGGAATGACAATCCTTTCCCAAGTACCACCCTACCTCTCTAAATATAAATCAATTACCAGAATATCAGACATACACTTCACCATTGTTCTTCATAATTGTCACCTTGGCATCATGCTGTATATAACCACATAATCATATGAACTACTTACAACATGCCTAGAGATAAAAATTTTCTTCCTTTATCAGACACGAACACCTACAAAGCCATTTTAGCTGCTTAGACAGATAGACATATGCAAAATGATCTCCATTCAAAGACCATCGGAACCACACTTAACACAATCACAGTCTATCCATAATTATAGCATTTTTACTGATTCCACCTTCTTGTATGTGGACATGTGATAGTTACAATGTGGAAAAACTTTGATCATATCAAAGTCCTATTAGTTATAATTTTTCTAAATAAAGTATGGCGGTTATATTTTGTACAAACTTTGACCAAATCAAGATCTTGTCAATTACAATTTTGTCTAAATAAAGAATGTGGACATATGATGCTTACATCGTGGACAAAATTGTGTTATCGAACATTCTTTGACTAAATCAAATGGATAAATTTTCTTCATATTCCATTCCGTCACATTCCATTCCATGCCGACCATACCGTACAGTTTATACCATGCAGTTCATGTCGTGCAGTTCATACTACTCAGTTCATACTACTCATTCCATACTACTGATCATTGATTGTGTCTTTTCCTATTCATATCAAAGATCAACAACCACACAATTTATTTTGCGCAAACCATTCTGTCACACTTATACTGCTTGTGAGACATACTGTCTATAGGTCATGTCCATTACATTTGAAAATATATCTCCTCTTCTCTTTTCTGTACTTTGTCTCATCTAGGGATTCCATCTTTTCCCATTGATATCAATGATAGAATAGTCTACTCACAACTACACACTTTGATGTCTCCCTGGTGTCTTACCTTTATAACTGCACACTATGACTGTGCACTTTGACATCAATGACAACACCAATCTCAACACTTTTTACTTCCAAAAACTATTGATTATGAACTCTGAATCTTCTTGGAGATGGAGTATATTTGTGATTTTCCCTTTGAAACTTCTTTTCTTATTCCTTCTCTTTATATCCTCTGACTATCTCTTCATAGCTTCATTGCTTTGTTTCCTGATCTATTTTTTTGGAGCTTGAGCCCTTTTCTCTCTAGTTGTATTCCAGTCCAGAATTTTCATGATGGGGTATTTTATTGCTAATGATCTCATCCAAAACTTTATAGATTTTCTATGTGTTCTTCTTCTGAAGATCTTTTCACAATGTGACAATCTCTTCTTCCAAACTTCCAATGATCCCGTCTCTTTCTTCTAACTATTCCTTGAGTACTTCAATTCTCTTGTCTTCTTCTACTAGTATTTTTAATTTAGTAATCATCTGATCTAGTTCTTTGGAGTTGGAATTTTGAACTCCCTCTTTCCTTTTTAGTTCTTCCTGTAGTGACTTGTTTTTCTTCTTTTCCCTTTTTATGACCTCTATGGAACTCAACAATTCTTCTCTGTAATCAACTTCTGCCTCTTCATATTATTCATCGGTGCCTTCTTCATCAAAGTCTTCTACTTCCATGAATAGAACCCTTTTTGTATCACTATCGATGACTTCATCTTCGTCTTATGAGGAACAATATTCTTTGGTGTAGAGGATTTTCTTGAAAATTTTCTTTTAGGTTCTTTTTCCTTTTTATATTTGTAATGTAATGTCCCCATTTCTTTTTGGTTCTTTTTGAAAAATTTATTAGAATTTTTTTTAATGTAGTGTCCCCATTTCTTTTCTTTTCTTATGGAGAAATTTATTTTAAAAATGACCAATACCATCACAATTAAAACAAATCAACAGAAGCTTACCTCTATATTTGTCAGTCCCCTTTTTCATCCTTTTAATGAAGTTGGCTAATTCTTCATCATCTTCTAAGATATCACTGCTACTACTATATGATTTTTCCTTTTTCTTTCTCTTTTTCTTTGTCTTCTAAGATTCTTTGAATGTTTCTTCCTTTGTAACCGTATTTTCTTTCTCTTTTCTCATCTCATAAGCTATGAGTGTCCCATGCAACGCATCCATGGTCAGTGTAGCTAGATCCTCTCTCTCTTTCAATGCTAAAATAATTGAATCAAATATCATTGGTAGGGATATCAATACCTTTTTGAATATGAATTGTTCATTTACCTCATCTCCCATACCTTTGATATTGTTTACTACTTCATCATTTCATAGAAAGTAAGAAACTATGTTTTCATCTTCATTCATATTCAATTGTTTGAACTTTCTCTGAAGATTTAAAGTTTAGCTTCCTTGACTTTCTCATCTCCTTCATATATATTCTTTAGTTTGACCTAGATGTCTTTTGCAAAATCACAGTGCATAAATTTGGGGTATATTAATTTATTCAAACCATTCAGGAGTGTACTTGTGTCTCTTGAATTATTTTCTTCAAGTTTATTTAAATCTTTATCTATTTGAGGAATGGTTGGGACTTTGTATCCATCTACTACTGATCACCAAACATAAAATCCTAGCGCCTCTATGTATGTATTCATTCTTTTTCTCCAGAAGGAATAATATTCCCCATAAAATTGTGGTATCCCAATCTTGGAGTAATCCATGATCTCCTTCTAGTTTTTAAACTACCTTTTGAAGGACCTGCTATGATACCAATTGTTGGATTACTGAGAGGGGGGTGAATCAATAATAGTTCTTTTTAATAATTTTTAACCACAATATATATATATAATCAGTTACAATCTCATTCAATAATTATAGAATAAATAAACCATGAACAATGATCAATAATACACATACACAGTACACTAGTATTTTTACGTGGAAACCCAATGCAAGAGAAAACCATAGATTCATTTTTCTTATATGTATTTAAGAAGTACATTCATTGAAAGAACCATCTTCCTTTGTTATCCAGCTGCAACTAGAAGGAGGTTCCAACCCCCTATATTCTCAGACTACAACGTAAGGAAATATCCAACTCCCCAATTCTCTCACTACAACCAAAAGGAGGTTACAACCTGCTATGTTCTCTGGCTACAACCGGAAGGTGGCTAAAACCACCAATCCTTTCCCTATCCAATCGACTTGAAGTATAAATGTCAAATGTAGACAACTTGTCATTGTAATAACTATCACTGAAATCCTGTCCCAACCTGTACCAATATTCTTCAAACTTTCCTGTAGATCTGCGACCTATCTATTATGCAACAGATGGATGTCTGTGCCTTTTGTTACTGCAACTTATCAATATCCATGCTTCCTCTTGTCAGAACTCATGGAATAGAACAAATATTTTCTAGTACACTAACACTCTCTCTGTCACTTTGTTTGTGTCACTCTCTGATCTCTCTGTATCTACTCACAAATTGGTTGATCTGATAGAAAAGAATACTCATCTAACATCCAAGTAGATCTAACACAATCATGTACTAGGTCCATACATATGTCTCACTGATCTTATGTGATATAAGAAACACTTTACATTAACCATACATCAAACCCTCACTGTTATGCAAACCCAATCTATATTGACAACACTATGTCTCAACCATAAACCTTCAACCATACTCCAAATAACATAGGATATGTCTTAACAAGATGCCCAATGAAGTATCCAAACAACAAACAACCAATATAGTAGCAATGTATCCCTGTATATTTTTCTGATAATGAATATACCATACAACCAATAGTCTCTCAAGGAAAAAAAAACAATCTCTCATTGGCCATACCACAAGCATTCAACAAAGACCTACTTAAGACAAGCATATGGCATACCTTTTTTAACTGTAGATAACTCTATTGTATCTTCAAAAATAGACCTACATGTAGCTTGTTCTCAACTTTTCAACTTGTCACTGATGATATATCTGATCCTTCTTTTCTTCATCCTTGGTGTTAGCACTTGGTAAATTTCCTAGAGGTTGAAAAAGAAGAAATCTACGAAGGTAACTTTATCCAACCGCTTTTAAAGCTGGGATCTAGCCCTTCTAGCTTCAGAGAGGGATCTCTCTATATGATTTAGCTTTGTTTTCTAACTTTAGATATTAAGATCGGTCTCGGCATTCCTGCTGAACCGCTCTTCCGATCTCACGGATTTACCAACTACAACTGGAAGGAAGCACCCACTCCATATATTATAGGAACCAAGCTGTACTGAAGAAAACCTATCCTTTGTGAGGTCCAACTCACCCTAACACCACCCTGCCACCTTAATCAAAACAAGCTCCAACTAGTAAACAATAGACATCAATATCCCAAGGAATGACAATCCTTTCCCAAGTACCACCCTACCTCTCTAAATATAAATCAATTACCAGAATATCAGACATACACTTCACCATTGTTCTTCATAATTGTCACCTTGGCATCATGCTGTATATAACCACATAATCATATGAACTACTTACAACATGCCTAGAGATAAAAATTTTCTTCCTTTATCAGACACGAACACCTACAAAGCCATTTTAGCTGCTTAGACAGATAGACATATGCAAAATGATCTCCATTCAAAGACCATCGGAACCACACTTAACACAATCACAGTCTATCCATAATTATAGCATTTTTACTGATTCCACCTTCTTGTATGTGGACATGTGATAGTTACAATGTGGAAAAACTTTGATCATATCAAAGTCCTATTAGTTATAATTTTTCTAAATAAAGTATGGCGGTTATATTTTGTACAAACTTTGACCAAATCAAGATCTTGTCAATTACAATTTTGTCTAAATAAAGAATGTGGACATATGATGCTTACATCGTGGACAAAATTGTGTTATCGAACATTCTTTGACTAAATCAAATGGATAAATTTTCTTCATATTCCATTCCGTCACATTCCATTCCATGCCGACCATACCGTACAGTTTATACCATGCAGTTCATGTCGTGCAGTTCATACTACTCAGTTCATACTACTCATTCCATACTACTGATCATTGATTGTGTCTTTTCCTATTCATATCAAAGATCAACAACCACACAATTTATTTTGCGCAAACCATTCTGTCACACTTATACTGCTTGTGAGACATACTGTCTATAGGTCATGTCCATTACATTTGAAAATATATCTCCTCTTCTCTTTTCTGTACTTTGTCTCATCTAGGGATTCCATCTTTTCCCATTGATATCAATGATAGAATAGTCTACTCACAACTACACACTTTGATGTCTCCCTGGTGTCTTACCTTTATAACTGCACACTATGACTGTGCACTTTGACATCAATGACAACACCAATCTCAACACTTTTTACTTCCAAAAACTATTGATTATGAACTCTGAATCTTCTTGGAGATGGAGTATATTTGTGATTTTCCCTTTGAAACTTCTTTTCTTATTCCTTCTCTTTATATCCTCTGACTATCTCTTCATAGCTTCATTGCTTTGTTTCCTGATCTATTTTTTTGGAGCTTGAGCCCTTTTCTCTCTAGTTGTATTCCAGTCCAGAATTTTCATGATGGGGTATTTTATTGCTAATGATCTCATCCAAAACTTTATAGATTTTCTATGTGTTCTTCTTCTGAAGATCTTTTCACAATGTGACAATCTCTTCTTCCAAACTTCCAATGATCCCGTCTCTTTCTTCTAACTATTCCTTGAGTACTTCAATTCTCTTGTCTTCTTCTACTAGTATTTTTAATTTAGTAATCATCTGATCTAGTTCTTTGGAGTTGGAATTTTGAACTCCCTCTTTCCTTTTTAGTTCTTCCTGTAGTGACTTGTTTTTCTTCTTTTCCCTTTTTATGACCTCTATGGAACTCAACAATTCTTCTCTGTAATCAACTTCTGCCTCTTCATATTATTCATCGGTGCCTTCTTCATCAAAGTCTTCTACTTCCATGAATAGAACCCTTTTTGTATCACTATCGATGACTTCATCTTCGTCTTATGAGGAACAATATTCTTTGGTGTAGAGGATTTTCTTGAAAATTTTCTTTTAGGTTCTTTTTCCTTTTTATATTTGTAATGTAATGTCCCCATTTCTTTTTGGTTCTTTTTGAAAAATTTATTAGAATTTTTTTTAATGTAGTGTCCCCATTTCTTTTCTTTTCTTATGGAGAAATTTATTTTAAAAATGACCAATACCATCACAATTAAAACAAATCAACAGAAGCTTACCTCTATATTTGTCAGTCCCCTTTTTCATCCTTTTAATGAAGTTGGCTAATTCTTCATCATCTTCTAAGATATCACTGCTACTACTATATGATTTTTCCTTTTTCTTTCTCTTTTTCTTTGTCTTCTAAGATTCTTTGAATGTTTCTTCCTTTGTAACCGTATTTTCTTTCTCTTTTCTCATCTCATAAGCTATGAGTGTCCCATGCAACGCATCCATGGTCAGTGTAGCTAGATCCTCTCTCTCTTTCAATGCTAAAATAATTGAATCAAATATCATTGGTAGGGATATCAATACCTTTTTGAATATGAATTGTTCATTTACCTCATCTCCCATACCTTTGATATTGTTTACTACTTCATCATTTCATAGAAAGTAAGAAACTATGTTTTCATCTTCATTCATATTCAATTGTTTGAACTTTCTCTGAAGATTTAAAGTTTAGCTTCCTTGACTTTCTCATCTCCTTCATATATATTCTTTAGTTTGACCTAGATGTCTTTTGCAAAATCACAGTGCATAAATTTGGGGTATATTAATTTATTCAAACCATTCAGGAGTGTACTTGTGTCTCTTGAATTATTTTCTTCAAGTTTATTTAAATCTTTATCTATTTGAGGAATGGTTGGGACTTTGTATCCATCTACTACTGATCACCAAACATAAAATCCTAGCGCCTCTATGTATGTATTCATTCTTTTTCTCCAGAAGGAATAATATTCCCCATAAAATTGTGGTATCCCAATCTTGGAGTAATCCATGATCTCCTTCTAGTTTTTAAACTACCTTTTGAAGGACCTGCTATGATACCAATTGTTGGATTACTGAGAGGGGGGTGAATCAATAATAGTTCTTTTTAATAATTTTTAACCACAATATATATATATAATCAGTTACAATCTCATTCAATAATTATAGAATAAATAAACCATGAACAATGATCAATAATACACATACACAGTACACTAGTATTTTTACGTGGAAACCCAATGCAAGAGAAAACCATAGATTCATTTTTCTTATATGTATTTAAGAAGTACATTCATTGAAAGAACCATCTTCCTTTGTTATCCAGCTGCAACTAGAAGGAGGTTCCAACCCCCTATATTCTCAGACTACAACGTAAGGAAATATCCAACTCCCCAATTCTCTCACTACAACCAAAAGGAGGTTACAACCTGCTATGTTCTCTGGCTACAACCGGAAGGTGGCTAAAACCACCAATCCTTTCCCTATCCAATCGACTTGAAGTATAAATGTCAAATGTAGACAACTTGTCATTGTAATAACTATCACTGAAATCCTGTCCCAACCTGTACCAATATTCTTCAAACTTTCCTGTAGATCTGCGACCTATCTATTATGCAACAGATGGATGTCTGTGCCTTTTGTTACTGCAACTTATCAATATCCATGCTTCCTCTTGTCAGAACTCATGGAATAGAACAAATATTTTCTAGTACACTAACACTCTCTCTGTCACTTTGTTTGTGTCACTCTCTGATCTCTCTGTATCTACTCACAAATTGGTTGATCTGATAGAAAAGAATACTCATCTAACATCCAAGTAGATCTAACACAATCATGTACTAGGTCCATACATATGTCTCACTGATCTTATGTGATATAAGAAACACTTTACATTAACCATACATCAAACCCTCACTGTTATGCAAACCCAATCTATATTGACAACACTATGTCTCAACCATAAACCTTCAACCATACTCCAAATAACATAGGATATGTCTTAACAAGATGCCCAATGAAGTATCCAAACAACAAACAACCAATATAGTAGCAATGTATCCCTGTATATTTTTCTGATAATGAATATACCATACAACCAATAGTCTCTCAAGGAAAAAAAAACAATCTCTCATTGGCCATACCACAAGCATTCAACAAAGACCTACTTAAGACAAGCATATGGCATACCTTTTTTAACTGTAGATAACTCTATTGTATCTTCAAAAATAGACCTACATGTAGCTTGTTCTCAACTTTTCAACTTGTCACTGATGATATATCTGATCCTTCTTTTCTTCATCCTTGGTGTTAGCACTTGGTAAATTTCCTAGAGGTTGAAAAAGAAGAAATCTACGAAGGTAACTTTATCCAACCGCTTTTAAAGCTGGGATCTAGCCCTTCTAGCTTCAGAGAGGGATCTCTCTATATGATTTAGCTTTGTTTTCTAACTTTAGATATTAGGCTAGGTAAAGGAACATGTAGGTTTGGTTGTAAAAGTGTTTATGAATTGGTTGAGACAGTCTACACCTCCATTGGGCTATGGAGTCTGCGTTATAATCAATATGAGATACAAACCACAAACGTAAAGGAATACTTCCACAGGGCGAGATAATATACTCACTAGATCTTCAATCATTTTAAATGATGGACAAAAGAAAAGATGAGATAGATAATTCAACTAAGAAGCAGTTAAGAATTCCTTAATTGAAAACCTTAGAAGATAAACATCAAAACCTTTAAAGTCGGAAACAGGGTATCTAAGATAAATCTTGCAACATGCATTACTTTTAAAGATTAGTTTCAGAAAACAAAATGATCACAAAGCAAGAAAAACATTCAACTTAGAGAATAAACATCACCAATGAATACACGCAAGAATCCTGTAAAAATGCTTCCTCTTTATTAATGGAAGATCTTCTTCAAAAATGGTTACAGTCTGATAGCGTTAGGGTGTAAAGATCAACAACCCTCAATACTTTGAAAAGTGAAGTATTTATAATTCAAATTACAAATGTTCCTGTAATAACTGATCAGGACGTGCTCATTCTATTTTCAGCCTAACTGATTTAACTAATCAAAACTGCTTGATGAATCGGTACAACTGCATGCGGAATTTCTGGGGTAGGCCGTTGGCGAGGTTCCTGTGTAACCTCTTCTGACTGGACAGGTGACTGGACTTGGACAGCTCATTTGTTAATCAAGAAGATCGCAGAGCTCCTCCCATCTGATATGACTAGGCATAGTGACTTTGATTAGTCTCTGATACACTTCATCCATTTCCGTATATTTAGCAAACATGGGCTTTGTGAGGAAAATGTATCGAATCTCATGTTGGATACTAATGTCCAACTGAAGGGTGTCCAAGAATGATTTGCTAGTGATTCTCCCTTGTATGACAACAAACTTTGAAATGTCTTTAGACACTTCAAACAGTCTCTTTTTATAATCTGGGAGTGTCATTAATTTATCATTAATGAGTTTCAGACTAGGTAGACCTTTCTTTTGGAGAGCATCAATTTTATTGAAGAACCTTTGTACTCCTTGGTCCATGACCTGAAAATTTTCTTCCAACTGAAGCATTAGACTTCTCTTAGTCAAAACCCTTTTTACCTCAATTATGGTCTCTGTTCTGTCCTCGATCTTCAGTTCTTCTACCTCTTCTCTGTTCTTAGAATTTAAGAATCTGATGATCTCATTTGCTTGTGTTGGCATGTCTCCCAACTCTATTCTAATCTTATCAATGGACTGTTGGCTCCTTTGGACCAACTCATTCTGTTCAAACATAATCTGGATCATTGGCCATATTTCATTTATGGACTTTATGATGTCTGTCCATACATTCTCTTTGACCTCAGCCAAAGTCTTCCCTGCCACTGTTTGTTTTTGGAGCTGCTGTAGTTCCTTCCTTAGCTACTCAGTTACCTGCTTCTCTTTGGATAGACTATTTTGGAAAGAAGTTTTGAGTTCTTGGAGGTTCTCAACTTCCTTTTTCAGCCTGCTGATTTCTATCTCTTGCAGGTTCATCTTCTCCATGGATTTGGCAAGGTCTGTTGTCCCTTCTTGTGGTGTCACTGGTGTTGCAGATGGGATTTCTGTTACTGCTGCTGTTCTTTCTCCTGAGATAGGAATGGCACTCAATGGAATGAATTCCATTGGCTTCATCTGCTCCTTCTCTTTTAGTAATTTCTCCATCTCAACTTCCATCTCTTTGAGTTGTGCATTCTGCTCCATAAGCAGCTTGAGAATTTCGTCCTTCTCGCCTTCCTTCTCTGCTATCTCCTTAGCCTATGAGTCTTCTGTGGGCAGGATTTTCAACTGTTTCCTCAAGGAAGTGATGTCTGCATTCTTTTTCTTTATCATATCCTCTACAGATTTGACATTCGAAGGATCATAGCCGATCTTGAGGACCATCTCCTCCAAAGTTTTGATTCGGTTGTCCTTCGCGAAAGAAGATATCTCCTCCAATTTGAGCTGGGTTTGAGCATTGTTCAATGATACCTGAAACTTTTCTGCAGAAGCTGAAGCATGTGCGAATGTGTGAAAAACCATCTCCCTTGTTTGTTTGTGCAGATCCATCTGATCTGCTAGGTGTACGTCCTTTGCTTGGAATTCGAAAGTGGCCCTCTTGTAGTCTGAGATCACCTTAGGATCTGGTACCTGTGCTTGGAGGTAGGCCATGTGCATCCTACCGTTCTCTGTGTCAAATGTAGACAACAGTCTATGCTGTGCAGTCGACGTTTGTTTCCGAAACTGGGCATAAGTGCTGCTAGTAAGGGTTTGATTCTTCTTCTTGATCATCTCGTATTTCTCGAATATGCCCAATTTGGGCCCAGTCTTGCCTGGTTGATTGTTCAGGGGAGAGCCTATGGATTTATTCGGTACTGTTAGGGTGATGCCCTGATAAAGGCTCAAACCAAAAGGTGGAATGACCTGCTTGATTACTATGGTAGTTACTGTGGTAGGTGGGGCTTCTTGTTCCACTATCATGCCAGGCGTTGAAATTGTCTTTGGCCTCTTAGTATGCATCTGGAACTCTTCTGATGATACCTCTGTTACAGGCGGAGACGACTCCTGTCGAGGCCTTTTTTCCTTGGGGACCTGAGGCATGTTATTTGGTTGCACAGTTGTCGGGGGAACCTGCTGCTCCACTTCAACCTGTTGTTCCATTTCAACCAAGGTGTCAGGCACCCACACTGTCTGATTTGCAAATTTTTCGATCTCTGGCTTGGACTCATGAACATATGGGATGTTTTTATTTTTCACCCCCATTTTTGAAATGATCCTGGATGGATCCTAGTGCCATGTGAAACTCGTAAATAATTTCATCTCCTTCAACATTCTGTCGGCTTCTTCCCCGGTGCCTCGACTATTGCAGATGAAAGAGCCAATCTGCCCCTTGATTCTCAATTCTTTCTTCTTTGTCAGAGAAACAAAATGAATGTCATCTAAATTCATTATCTACCTAATATATTCTAACGCAAAGATTCTTACCGGTACATATTGAGGTAATTTGTAAGGTGCCAATTCGCACCCAAAAACTCTGATCTCGGTGTGGCTTTGACACAGGTACCAGTCACCTGTCTTTGCGTTGTCCGAGAGATGTAGGATTCTATGGACCTTGTCGTTTATTCATGGCTCGAGCCTACTACTCAACAAGCTTACCACAGGATGGTAGAAAATATCAATAAATGCCTTGAAGCTATAATCTGTGGAATTTTGCTTCAACAAAGATGTCCACGCTGTGACTGGTTGTGGCCTTCCGTTTGTGTCCATTTTCTGCATTGAAAATCTGAACTTGTCTACTTGATAGAAAACAAACATGTAGGCCAATATGGAAGAATATCTAAACATGCCTTCCATGCCAAAATTCACGAACTGTTCGTGAATATTATTGGCCAAGAAGGTACTGAAATCGAACTGGGTGGTGGGTTTTTCATTAGTGGAGAAAATGGATAGAAAACCCAGAATAGGCTCATCTACCCACTGGTCGAAATAGTATCCTAACAGAGCACAAAGAGAGGAAATGATCTAGTTTCCCTTGGTGGAGAACATGGATGACGGGTAAGGTGGATTGGTGGAAGGGAATTGAGAGGAGGTGGGAAGGAACAACTCAAAAATTTGAGCTCTTTGTAGGAAGGTCATCTTTTGATACAGCTCTGTGAGGATCTCTAGGTCGAAAGGAGAGACAGAATAAGCACGGGGACTTTGCATCATTTGGTCAATGTATTCGGGAGTGATGAAGAAGAGGATGTCTCCAGGTGATGAGACGATGGCCCTCTGGTCGGGAATATAATGGGCTTGGAATTTGAGGGCGAATTTGGGAAAGTGGTGTATCTGGGGAAAAAGGTACAGGGGAAAATTGGACTCCCAGAGTCCAATCTCATCACTTTGGTCCAGGAACACTTCCCAGAGCCATGACTGGAGATCTGAAAAATTGAAGTCGCAAATGGTATCTGCGATCAACCTGTATTTATCCAGCAACGAGATTTTATCCAGGTCAACAGAAGGAGGAAGAAAAGCATTCTCTTCTCCTTCGGCTAGCCTTGGCTTTCGCACCATCTCTACTACAGTACCTGCAATAAACAATATGTTAGTGGGGTCGATTGACTGTGGATGAAGGAGACAGGGAAACAATGGAGGAATAAGAGGTAAGTTTTCTAGCGTGATGGATGAATAACGAATGAAAGGGAAATAACGGTAGTTTTATTCAAAACTGGGGTTGGTTGGACACGGGAGACATGTCAGCAGGATAATGGGTATGTTATCCTATAATCAATGGACAACGGGCCACTTGGGATGAAGTGGCAGGTGATGGTGGCCAAAGCATACATACGTGTGACGTGGCGGCCAGGGATTGGTGGTAAAAGTCACAATAAGGGACTGGTCATGAGTGAAAGGGGTGAGGGACTGACAGTAGGGACGGACAACAGTTATGGATGGGACACAACTCGGGAATAAGTGGAACAAGTGGCATCAGTGGAGGATAACGTCCCTGAGTGATGAAGGCTGTCAGATGGCATATG
>CBVK0100465899.1:0-10727 GCA_900067695.1 Picea abies | reverse complement strand
ATCCAAGTCATCAGTTGATTGCCATAATTTATGGGGTGATAACAGCGGCTCCACCTGGGGATGGTACTTGCCATGTTAAGTGCCAAGAATCCTGGTTCCTGTCATTCCAAACATATCTTCCTAGTAGCTTTCATTGATCTTATTCTCAAAACTTGGAAAAACAATAATTAGCAGCTTAGGGCCTTCTCTTCGGGCTTCATCCGACTGACTAATGTTCCTCACTCAGAACTTGCAAATGAAAAAATGAAAATTAAATTGGTATGTACAATGGAGAGTGAGTTCTTCAAATCTTTTACTGAGGTGGGACATAATGTTTCAGCATTCTACCATTCACAGGTGCTCCTGGCAGATCTGACCCATCGACGTTGTTTAGTAAGAAAGCATTGTTTCCTCTGAAAGCCTGGATCATGTAAGGCCCTGTCCATAGGTTGTCAAATTTTCCATGCTTTCCCTTGTCCTCATTCCTGGCATCCCATCTCAACACCACATCTCCCAGCTCAAAATCATATTCCTTGGTTCGTTTTTTGAAGATCTTCTTGATGTTTTCTTGGATGACCTATGTTTTGTTGAAAACTTCTTCTCTAGTCTGTTGCAAATGAATCATCTGGTTGATTCTTCTCTGTGATTCATTTGGCTCAGCTTGCACCTCTTGAAGTAATTTCATGACCGGGACTCCTAGAGAAGTAGGGAAAACTGCCTCTGTACCATAGACCAGCTGGTAAGGTGACATGCCAATTGACCTTTTGGTGGTCAGTCTATCTGCCCATAAAGCAAATACCAACTTATCGTGCCATGATTTTTTGTTTTCCTGCAATGTTTTCTTGATGATATTTACCAAAGTTTTGTTTGAAGACTCTGCCAACCCATTCCCCTGAGGGTAGTAGGCTGTGGAATACCCCAAACCAATGTGATACCGGTTGCAGAAATCTATGAGTTTCTTTGACCGAAAGGCAGCTGCATTGTCAGTGATAATCTTTCTAGGACAACCAAAACGAGATAAAATATTGTTTTCAAGGAATTTGATAATTACAGAGTCAATGGCTTGCCTTCTTGGTACAGCCTCGATCCATTTGGTAAAATAATCAGTGGCAGTAAGAATCCACTTGTGTTGGCCTGAAGACGGAGGGTGTATTTCTCCAATGAAATCAAGTCCCCATTACTGGAAAGGAGCCTCAACTGAGATTGGTTTAAGAGGTAGAGGAAGGAGTTTCCTTTTCCCTTCAAACAGTTGACACTGGTGACATGCTGTTACTTTCTGATGTACATCTGCAAACAAGGTGGGCCAGTAAAATCCTACTCTGAGTATTTTGTTGGCTGTAACCTTCTAGTTCAAATGACCACCACACTCTCCTGCATGAAACTCTTGCAACACTTTATCAGCTTCATCTTTTAGTAAACAATTTAAAAGAATACCTGCAGGGTCTTTCCAATACAAATTTCCTTCTAGAATACAGAATTTCAAAGCTTTCAACTTTAAAAATCTAGCTTTAGTCTTAGTTAAACCAGGGGGAGCTTGTAAATTTTGTAACACGAATATAGCATTTGCATACCATGGAGATATGAGAAATACCTCTCTAACATTTGGAGTCGCCATCTCGCCCTGTTCATCTGCCACATCTAGAAAATTAATGTCAAGAGCCTGGAAGTTAGTTTCAGCCATTAATTTTGCAAGGCCTTGGCCTTTGATCAGTTTTGTGGGATTAATGTCTATATCGTATTCTAAAATGACAGCAATCCATTTTCCCCTTCTTCCATCAGGGTTATCCTATGTCAAGATATCCTTTACTACCGCATTCAGAACATAAGCTATGGTGTGAGAATGGAGAATATAGACCCTGAAATCCTTTATGGCTTTTACCAAGGCAAAAGCCTGCTTCTCCATAATATTATAGTTCAGGGCAGCATCTCTTAAAGCTTTGTTGAAGAAAGCTATGGGATGTTCATACCCTTCACTGTTCTTCTGCAGTAATACCGCTGCTATAGTATGTTCAGAGGCGAAAGAAAAAAGATAGAAATATTTAGTGAAATCGAGACTGATCAAAACTGGGGCTTCTGTGAGTGCTCGTTTGAATTGTTCGAAGGATTGTAATGTTTTAGAGGATTTCGGCCAGATTTGGAATGAATCTTCGTTGAAAGTTAATTTGCCCTATAAAAGACTGTAGTTCTTTGAGGTTTATTGGGTGTTCTAACTTTAGTATGGCGTCAATTCTACTGGGGTCTATTCTGATTCTATATTTAGAGATGATGTGTCCCAGTAGCTTGCCTTCTTCTAACCCAAAAAGACACTTCTTAGGATTTAAAGAAATCCCAAACCTTCTACATTTCTTGAAAACTCGTCTAAGGTGCCACAGGTGTTCATCATCAGATTTGGAAAACACAATCACATCATCTAAATAAATGATGATAAACTTACCAGATTCTTCCATGAAGGCAATATCCATTACCCTCTGAAACGTGGCTCCTGCATTCATCAGACCAAAAGGCATCTTTACATACATGAAAGTTCCCCATGGTGTGGTAAAAGAGGTTTTATTTTGATCATCTGGTTGAACTAGGACCTGGTTGTAGCCTGAGAAACCATCCAACAAAGATATCCTACTGGACCCAACCACCCTTTGCAGGAGGTGGTCCATTTTCGGTAATGGGTAATTATCTTTCAGGGATACTTTGTTCAAATTTCGAAAATCAATACAGAGCTCGATTTCCCTGGTTTTCTTCCGTGTAGGGACTAAATTAGAGACCCACTTAGAGAAAAGTAGCGATACTATGATCTTGGCATCATACATTTTCTTGATTTCTTTTACTATCAGGGAGAGCAACTTGGGATTTATCCTCCTAAGTTTCTGCCTAAATGGTTTTTGGTCTTCCTTTATGGGAATCCTGTGTTGTATGATGCTGGTATCATAGGCTTTCAAATCTTCATAGCCCCAGGAAAAAAAGTCTGAATATTCTTTGAATAGCTCAATGTATTTAAGCTTTTGTTCTGGGGGTAATGATTTGGACAGTTTGACCATCCTAGGCTTCTCTTTAGTCCCTATATTACAGTCCTCTACCTCTTGTCCATGAGCTTCTATTTTTGGTTTCTTAGTTACATCGTTACTGTCAAACAGATCTTCTAAAGGAACAAGCCCTCTAGGTAAAACATTTCTTTTCAACTGTTAAACATCGGTATCTATTTCATCATCCCCTAACTCTCCTGAATCTACTGTATCTACTCCTGAATCTACAGTATTCACACTATCTATTTCAAACTCAGAATTATTTACATTCTCGTCTTCATTTTCTAAATCTATATTTATACATTCAAAATTGTTCTTGCATTGCAGAAAGTCCTCTATCTGATCATCATTTCCAAACACTTTCCAATACCTAATTTATCAGGAACCGTCAGTCTGCATTTCACTTCAATAGTGTATGGGCAAGTTTGGCGGAAAGGAATCTTGCAGGAGGCTGCTGATGTAGCCAATCCGTCGGCCAGAATATTCTGTCCTCTCGGCATTACCTGCAAGTCAACCTCATTAAAACACTTCAAAGCATCAAGAACAACATTCCTGTAGGCTCTAAGGCACGGATGTTTAGCAGCATACTCACCTTTAATTTGCTTGATTATTAATTCAGAGTCACCACTTACCATTATCTTCTTAGCACCAACTTTTTTCAACAGCTTCAGACCGAGCATTAAAGCTTCATACTCGGCAACATTGTTCGTGCACTGGAAATTTAATTTGTAGGAATGATTTTCTGAATATCTATTTCAATGATTATGCAGCCAGACTCCAGCTCCTACTCCTTCTTTACTCACAGCTCCATCAAAATCCATGCTCCAGAAATTGACGGGGAATTCTTCAGTGATTACATTTTTCATCTTTGCTACCTCACCGATTTCTGGACCTTCATCTTGACTAGATACATCTTCCATCAGCTGAGTATCTTGCTCTTCCGTATCACCATCATTGTACAAGATAAATGAATCTAAATCGGAATGTGCAGAGTAAAGGGGGTAATTGTGCAGTTTTTCTTGACTACTGACCATGTACTTCATCAGTGTTTCTCTGTATAACCTCCTCTGTTGTCCAAACACTGGGATAGTGGCGTAAGACATATCCAGCTGCAGGGTTCCTTTCAACTTATCTCCCTAAGACTGAGATAGCAACATTCCATACTTAGGAAGGATGTCTGCAACCACCACGTCCATTACCATGCTTTTTGAAGGGATCTGAACCAGGGTGATGCATAGGTCCTTGATCAAACTAATACATTTTACTTTGCTGGAGTCAAATGAGTGTAAATCCTTGTATGGTTTGGTGACCTCCAATCCCAGTTTTTCCATTACGGCTTTAGGCATCAGATTTTGTGAGGAACCTGAATCCAACATGGCATTATGCAATATCAAGTCATGTATGTTTAAACTGATGTAAAATGGAGCTACATCACCGGTATCATCTTGGCCATCTACTTCAGGTCCGAAAAGGAGTTTGGGATGATTTTCAGTAAGGTTCATAGTGTCTGAATGAGTCACTGATCCAATAGTCAAGGCCTTGGTGCCTATGTCAGGTGCAATGGCCAGTGCTTTTATTACCTGTGAACGATACCCGTCTCTGTTGATCAACTCTGTAAGTGGGATGGGAATTTTTATTTTTTCCAATTCCCCTTCAAGGCTAAAGGGTGTGAGAGTTCTACCTTGGTTCATCAGTTCTGGTTTGTCCACCAAATTCTTCAGCTCAGAAGTACTCAGTGGATTAACAGGTGACACCTCAGGCTGTGCTGGTCTTTTTAAAATGGTGATGTTTTTCTTCACGGGAGTGTCTACCTTATTCTTCTCAGAGACTTTCTCAGCAGCAGTTTTCTCAGCAGCAGTCTTCTCGAAAGTCTTCCCGGTAGATGGCTCAGGGGTCTCCTTGGTTTCAACTACCTTCTTAGTTTCAGTGACCTTCTTTGGAGGACTCCCTTCTACCTTCTTACTCCATAAATTGTACTACTGATGTACCTCCAAAATAACATTCTCAAAGGATAGTTGTCCTACATCTTCGGCTTCTTCACTTACCTTTGTTTGATTTAGCAGAAAGAGTTCTTGCTCTTCTTGGGTGAGGAAAATAGCCTCATTGTCATGAATTCCCATGAGGTTGATGAGTGTGTCTTCCAGCTCTTCAATCATTTCACCCCCTTCATCAGCGTAGTTTTCTTGTAGAGGAGGTTTGATCGGCTGATCAGGACCTCTCTCATCCCTTTGATATCTTTGATCCCTAGGATCTCTTTGTCTAATTTGAGGGGGTTCTCTCCTAACATTGGGGTTCCGAATTTGAGGAGCAGGTGTGTTGTCTCTCGGAGGATTTATGTCTGAAATATTCACTCTTTCCATCAATAATTCCAATGGTCTGACCATAGAATCCAATTTGGAATCAGTGGTCGACGTGGAAGGTTCTTCTTTGATCGTGACTCTCCTTTCTGACCTTTGACGGGCCCGTTTTGCCAACAGATTGGCCTCCACACTTATAGCACTGTTCTGCATATCTGCTAAGGTGGTAGAGTTTCTTTCTCTTAATTGGTATGACATATCCACATCTAATCCATCAGGGAATTTTAGCAGTGCCAGCCCCTGTGGGGGTTTAATTTCAGTTGGAATAGCATTGTACAGATTATTAAAATGGGTGCAGTAATCCTATACTGACTCACCTTGATTTCTTCTTATAGTTTCATATTCTGACAGTATCTGGAGAGGGTTTTTCTTTACCTCCCATCTGTCAAGAAAACTTCTTTGGAACGTGACAAGGTCAGGGATTGAGGTGGCGGGTAAAGCTTTGAACCATTTCTTTACATTTCTTGTTAGACTTTGGGCAAACAATCTCATTTGGATGTCAACTTTGTCGACTTCTTGCAAATCGAAGTAGTCATTCATTTTGTCCACATGTTGTTGGGCGTTTAAAGGTCCGGTTGCGTCAAACTATAGAAGTCGAGTTTGGTAGTCTTGGGGCATGGCATGTAGTGGCACAGCCAACGCCAGAGGAGCATATCACGCTGCCATGATGAGTGGGGGAGGTGAAGCGACAACCCGAATGGTCGACGAGGTAGCGACTGAAGATGAGGGATAGGAGGGACTGGATATTACTGAGGGGGTGAAACTTGGTTTAGACGTGGGAGATAGAACTTCAGGGGTTCGGGGTTGCATCACAGTTGGGTCAAAGACGAGTCTAGACACAAAAGTTTTAGACCGTGTTCTAACCAGGCTTCGTTGTGGAAAGGGATCAAGATCAAGGTTTTGAGAAATATCTGGTTCTCCTGAAAAGGAAGGAGACTTATGAAGGGGAGTATAACTCACTGAACCAGAAGCAAAGGTATTTCTCCTGAACAACTGCTCAGGGTTATCTATCACTATCACAGGTTCTGGGTCGGGATGAGATCGAGTGTGAACTTTCTTGGGAGCCAGAACTATTTTTTGGTTTATATATATATATATTGTAATTTTTGTGAGTATGAAAATAATATGTACAAAGTTTGATCAACCTCTAAACATTGCTTTCTTCTCAAAATCAAATGTTCTTTTTCGAGGAAAGAAAACGTGAAATTATCAGTTTTTTAGTTCTTCCCCAATGGAGTCGCCATTATGTTGGCACTTGGTAAATTTCCTAGAGGTTGAAAAAGAAGAAATCTACGAAGGTAACTTTATCCAACCGCTTTTAAAGCTAGGATCTAGCCCTTCCAGCTTCAGAGAGGGATCTCTCTATATGATTTAGATTTTTTTTCTAACTTTAGATATTAGGCTAGGTAAAGGAACAGGTAGGTTTGGTTGTAAAAGTGTTTATGAATTGGTTGAGACAGTCTACACCTCCATTGGGCTATGGGTTCTATGTTATAATCAATATGAGATACAAACCACAAACGTAAAGGAATACTTCCACAGGGCGAGATAATATACTCACTAGATCTTCAATAATCAAGATGAGATAGATAATTCAACTAAGAAGCAATTAAGAATTCCTTAATAGAAAACCTTCGAAGATAAACATCAAAACCTTTAAAGTTAGAAACATGGTATCTAAGATAAATCCTGCAACATGCGTTACTTTTAAAGATTAGTTTTAGAAAACAAAATGATCACAAAGCAAGAAAAACATTCAACTTAGAGAATAAACATCACCAGTGAATACACGCAAGAATCCTCTAAAAATGCTTCCTCTTTATTAATGGCAGATCTTCTTCAAAAATGGTTACAGTCTGATAGCGCTAGGGTGTAAAGATCAACAACCCTCAATAATTCGAAAAGTGAAGTATTTATAATTCAAATTACAAACGTTCCCGTCATAACTGATCAGGACGTGCTCATTCTATTTTTATCCTAACTGATTTAACTAATCAAAACTGTTTGATGACTCGGTACAACTGCATGCAGAATTTCTGGGGTAGGTCGTTGGCGAGGTTCCTATGTAACCTCTTCTGACTGGACAGGTGACTGGTCCTGGACAACTCATTTGTTAATCGAGAAGATCGCAGAGCTCCTCCCATCTGATATGACTAGGCACAGTGACTTTGATTAGTCTCTGATACACTTCATCCATTTCCGTATATTTAGCAAATGTGGGCTTTGTGAGGAAAATGTATCGAATCTCATGTTGGATACTGATTTCCAACTTAAGGGCGTCCAGGAATGCTTTGCCAGTGATGCTCCCTTGTATGCCAGAAAACTTCGAAATGTCTTTAGACACTTCAGACAGTCTCTTTTTATAATATGGGAGTGCCATTAATTTATCATTAATGACTTTTAGACCAGGTAGACCTTTCTTCCAGCTAAACCATTATAATTCTCTTAGTCAAAACCCTTTTTACCTCAATTATGGTCTCTATTCTGTCCTCGATCTTCAGTTCTTCTAGCTCTTCTCTGTTCTTAGAATTTAAGAATCTAATGATCTCATTTGCTTGTGTTGGCATGTCTCCCAACTCTATTCTAATCTTCTCAATGGCCTGTTGGCTCCTCTGGACCAACTCATTCTGTTCAAACATAATCTGGATCATTGGCCATATTTCATGTATGGACTTTATGATGTCTGTGCATACATTCTCTTTGACCTCAGCCAAAGTCTTCCCTGCCACTGTTTGTTTTTGGAGCTATTGTAGTTCCTTCCTTAGCTGCTCAGTTACCTGCTTCTCTTAGGATAGACTGGTTTGGAAATAATTTTTGAGTTCTTGGAGGTTCTCAACTTCCTTCTTCAGCCTGCTGATTTCTGTCTCTTGTAGGTTCATCTTCTCCATGGATTTGGCAAGGTCTGCTGTCCCTTCTTGTGGTGTCACTGGTGTTGCAGATGGGATTTATGTTACTGCTGTTGTGCTTGCTCCTAAGATAGGAATGGCACTCAATGGAATGACTTCCATTGGCTTCATCTTCTCCTTCTATTTTAGTAATTTCTCCATCTCAGCTTCCATCTCTTTGAGCTGTGCATTCTACTCCATGAGCAGCTTGAGCATTTCGTCCTTCTTGCCTTCCTTCTCTGCTATCTCCTTAGCCTGTAAGTCTTCTGTGGGCGGTAGTTTGAAGCGATGTCTGCATTCTTTTTCTTTATCATCTCCTCTACAGCTTTGACATTCGAATGATCATAGCTGATCTTGAGGACCAGCTCCTCCAAAGTTTTGATTCAGTTGTCCTTCGTGAAAGAAGATATCTTCTCCAATTTGAGCTGCGTTTGAGCATTGTTCAATGATACCTGAAACTTTGCTGCAGAAGTTGAAGCATGTGCCAATGGGTGAAAAACCATCTCCCCTGTAAGGGTTTGATTCTTCTTCTTGATCATCTCGTATTTCTCGAAGATGCCCAATTTGGGCCTAGTCTTGCCTGGATGATTGTTCAGGGGAGAGTCTGTGGATTTCTTCGGTACTGTTTGGGTGATTCCCTGATAAAGGCTTGAACCAAAAGGTGGAATGACCGTCTTGATTACTGTGGTAGTTACTGTGGTAGGTAGGGCTTCTTGTTCCACTATTGTGCCAGGCGTTGAAACTGTCTTTGGCCTCTTAGTATGCATCTGGAACTCTTCTGATGATACCTCTGTTACAGGCGGAGACGACTCCTATCGAGGCCTTTTTTCCTTGGGGACCTGAGGCATGGTAGTTGGTTGCAAAGTTGTCGGGGGAACCTGCTACTCCACTTCAACATGCTGTTCCATTTCAACCAAGGTGTCAGGCACCCACACTATCTGATTTGCAATTTTTTCGATCTCTGGCTTGGACTCATGAACATACGGGATGTTTTTATTTTTCACCCGCATTTCTAAAATGATCCTGCATGGATCATAGTGCCATGTGAAACTCGTAAAGAATTTCATCTCCTTCAACATTCTGTCGGCTTCTTCCCCGACGCCTTGACTATTGCAGATGAAAGAACCAATCTGTCCCTTGATTCTCAATTGCTGCTTCTTCTTCAGAGAAACAAAATGAATGTCATCTAAATTCATTATCTGCCTAATATATTCTAACGCAAAGATTCTTACCGTTACATATTGAGGTAATTTGTAAGGTGCCAATTCACACCCAAAAACTCTGATCTCGGTGTGGCTTTGACACAGGTACCAGTCACCTGTCTTTGCGTTGTCCGAGAGATGTAGGATTCTCTGGACCTCGTCATTTATTTGTGGCTCGAGTCTGCCACTCAACATGCTTACCACAGGATGGTAGAAAAGATCAATAAATGCCTTGAAGCTATAATCTGTGGAATTTCGCTTCAACAAAGATGTCCACACTGTGACTAGCTATGGCCTTCCGTCTGTGTCCATTTTCTGCATTGAAAAAATGAACTTGTCTACTCGATAGAAAACAAACATGTAGGCCAATATGGAAGAATATCATAACATGCCTTCCATGCCAAAATTCATGAACTGTTCGTGAATATTTTTGGCCAAGAAGGTACTGAAATCGAACTGGGTGGTGGGTTTTTCATCAGTGGAGAAAATGGATAGAAAACCCAGAATAGGCTCATCTACCCACTGGTCGAAATAGTGTCCTAACAGAGTGCAAAGAGAGGAAATGATCTAGTTTCCCTTGGTGGAGAACATGGATGATGGGTAAGGTGTATTGGTGGAAGGGAATTGAGCGGAGGTGGGAAGGAATAGCTCGAAAATTTGAGTTCTCTGTGGGAAGGTCATCTTTTGATACAACTCTGTGAGGATCTCTAGGTCAAAAGGAGAGACAGAATCAACACGGGAAATTTGCATCATTTGGTCAATATCTTCGAGAGTGATGAAGAAGAGGACGTCTCCAGATGATGAGACGATGGCCCTCTGGTCGAGAATATAATGGGCTTGGCATTTGAGTGTGAATTCCAGAAAGTGGTGTATCTGGGGAAAAAGGTATAGGGGAAAATTGGACTCCTAGAGTCCAATCTCATCACTCTGGTCCAGGAACACTTCCAGGAGACATGATTGGAGATCTGAAAAATCGAAGTCGTAAATGGTATCTACGATCAACCTGTCTTTATCCACCAATGGGATTTTGTCCAGGTCAACAGGAGGAGGAAGAAAAGGATTCTCTTCTCCTTCGGCTAGCCTTGGCTTTGGCACCATCTCTGCAACAATACTTGCAATAACCAATATGTTAGTGGGGTCGACTGACTGTGGATGAAGGCGATGGGGAAACAATGGAGGAATAATTTTCTAGCGTGATGGAAGAATAACGAATGAAAGTGGAATAATGGTAGTTTTATTCAAAACTGGGGTTGGTTGGACACGGGAGACATGTCAGCAGGATAA
>CBVK0100465896.1:0-11697 GCA_900067695.1 Picea abies | reverse complement strand
TAAAATTAATACCTGGATGGATGCTTACTAAATTTAATACTATCTGACTCACTGGTATCAATAGGGCTTCCATTCCTCTTTTACTTCCTCTTAACCAATGCTTCATCTTCCTATTGTTTGCTTCATATGGATATAACTCCCATATGCAACAATATCAACAATATATATATATATATATATATTAACAAATATGCATTCATTAGTACATATTTTTATGCATTAATAATGTATCCTTAGCAAGCTCATAAATGCATGTGCATTTCGGTCTCTTGTGCTATGTATGGTTGTCCAACAGTCTTTAACATAATTTCTACTATAAAAATTGCAACCACCTCTTTCATTATGTCCAATTCCTTTTGTTGTTCTTGGTTGTTCTCAGTTCTCACTATAATCATTGCACATGATTATTTCTTCCATGAGAAATTTTATGGCCAATCCACTTTTGGCTATTTTTTTACATTTTCGGCCATACACTATGCTTATATTTAATCTTCAGTGCTCATCTATTACTTGGATCCCTTTGACTTGACACATATATGACTAAATTACATATCCAAATATGATCTTTTTTTAACCTTGGGTCTTCAACACCCATTTAGCTTATTGTACCAAACTAATTTTCAGCTTTCCCACTCTGAAAAATTCAACTCTTGTGGTTTCTTGAACCATTCTCCTCTTATTTCTAGACCCATTAAATCTCAACTTGACTAGCATAGTCAATTATACCTGCACATGCAACCTATTCTCCTTCTGAATTTGTGGAGATCACTTTTAGAGTAATCATCATTACCCTTACTGAACACCATGAACTCCAGTGGTGCTTCCATCCTCATGGAGTAACACCAATGGATCCTTTCCATTTGAGATGGTTCTCTCATGTACCATCTCTCATTATTACTTAGTTAAACTTATAACCACATTCTTCTTCAGGATCCCTTATTGATTTTTCATTCAAGAAATCACCTCCATGCTTGGATCCTTTTGACTTGTTATCCCAACCTACTTTGGAAATGTGTTCAACACTTTTGAACTTCACTCAACCTTATCCTTAGCATCAACAATCCTTTCATTTCTGCCACAACTCTTTGAGTGTTGTCATAAAATCCAAATCACTTGGCATTCACTTACCGATACCTTTTTCCTACTTCCTTTAATTACTTATGGACTTATTCCATTATGTAATTAACTTAGATTTATGTAATTCCTTTTCGTAGAGTATGGTTGTATACTTATATATCTACTTTTCACATGAGGCATTACTTTTAGAAATATACATGCACCCTTTGGAATGCCTTCTCCTTCAATACTTCAGCTTTGAAGTTTTGACATTCCTACCATACTTCAACTACACCACCCTGATAATAGTAATGGAGGTGTTACTCCAAAATTGTAGAGTTGATACTTGGAGATGTTTCCCTTATCTCCAAGTATACACTCTATCTTTCTCTATCAAAAGGATAGCATTTTGACATGTCTATCCTTTTAGAATAGTTCTACCCACAATATACTTCTTATCTTTACATCAACACCCTTTATAGTGAATGGACCTCCACTATCGCATCCAGTAATACTTTACTCTTGTGCTCTAATCCTACTGAGTACTATGATTAGCATACGTGGATTTCTTGTTGTGTATTCCCAAGCCTTCATAGCTACACCTAGAATCATAACTTAACATTGTTCATTCTTGTCCTTTGATCGTCTTGTGAGGTATTCTTGACATTTAAGACTCTATCTTCAAGTGCCTCTACTCATCCTTGATATCAGGTCCAAACTCTTTCATATACTATGAAACCATTCTTCCATATGAACTTGTGGTACATGTATTATCATGTACTGTAGATGGCCTTCTTACTTATCATCCACATATGATATGCATAATTTCCTTAGGAATTCTATCCCCAAACAAGAATTTCATTATTGGTTTTCTTATGTTTCCCTTCAAACCCAAATGTATGATCAACAACTACTTAAGGAACCAAACAATTTTTTTTTATATCATTCATTCATATTTAGTTGATCTTGATATCAGGATTCTTTGAATAGGAATTGTATCCATCCACATGACCAGTCCCTTAGGAATAATCATACTTATGTTGCCTTCCTTTATGGAAACATTCAACAAGAAGTTATTCTTGGCCAACTTCTATAATAGAATTTATATTTCAAAATATGACTAGTTGATTACAATCATTAACCATGGAAGTAGAATGCCCAAATACAACTTCCTTTGTGCCTCACTCTATTCTTGGTCAACAAACCTTTATCAGGGAAAGCCTTTTCCTGGATACCCATTCACTGCTTCTTGTGTATACTAAGTCATTCCCATATGGTTACCATCCACCTATACATGTCCAATTGACCCATCAAGATATAACTCTAGACACATACACACACCTTTCCTTTTAATATCCCTAGAAACCTTATTTTTGACTACCTGTGGATTTTACCACACAATTCACATTTTTGTGTGGATGTCTAGACTCCTCTGTCCAAGATATTTCCATCATATTAGCCTCAATACATCAGTTTTGTAACTGATTTTCGTCCCATTCAATCCTAGTTTTGAAACTGGAGTTTTGATACCACCTGTAACACACCCAACCCCCTAAGTACCCTTTTAAGGGATGGGGTATTAAAATTTCAATTTTCCTAAACCTCTACAAACCCATTTAAAAAGGACACCATTGTCTTATTCTCACTGAGATATTTCCAATGACTATAAGTTTTCTCAAAACAGAGCTCTAGATCAAAAGTTATTCCCCTTTGAAATTTTTAAGCCTTTATTGGCCAAAGGATTCTTAACTACCATGTGGAACCCATGTGTCTCCATGTACCCTATGTCATCCCATGTGGTGTTGACGTGCCACCACGTGTCACCTTACACAGACGTGGTTTCTATCATGGATGCTGGCATGGCACCTGCCACGAAATTCACCGACATCGATCCTTTTCCATGCTCAATATTGAGCTCCAAATTCTCCCGAGACCCACATTCTCCTGAGACCCACTCTCACCAAATAATGACACCTATCCTCGGGTCATTGGGAAAGTGGTACCTCAGAACCATGGATCCTAGGATCTCGGGACTCTATTTTCAAAGCCCCCAAAATACCGATCTGGAAAGAGTTGGCATCTCGCACATGAATCCTTATCTTATCATGCCACTTTTCTTGACCATGGCATGACACGTGACCACTGTCACCTCCTGACATGTGGAACACATTTTCCCCATGGAGCTCTGCTTAAAAATTGTTGAAATCACTTGACATGTGTCATGCTCATCATGTGACATGTGTACTTCCCACGTGGGCCAACGTGACATATGTGTCATCGCAGGACCCAATGTTCGCCCAAAAGGGAATTGACACTTGTCCACTTCCTATTCATTGAATGTAATCATTCGATGTCGTCTCAGATACTTCGAACATTGGTTATCCACCCTTTTCATAAGGATTATTTCCCAAAATATCTAGATGGTGTGGGATCCGATATACAACTGTCATCCCAACGAACATGGCCCTATCTTGTCATGCCACATGTCATGACACATGGCACTCATGCCATTGACATGTGGCACTCATTTTCCACCTGAACCTTCATCTAAATATGAAAAATTGATGTGACACATGGCACCACTAGTGAGTGACATGGGGCCCTCCTGCATCACGACATGTGGGCCATTCATAGCACGACACAACACTGTTGGGACTTTCCTAGAATTGTAGCAACTTAGAGGATTGGAACATGGAGATTAGCTCATCAATCCACAAATCAACAATCCTCATCGTCGTAGACCTCAGACCTCGACACTTTCCCTATATCCTGTAACCTAAAACTCCTTGAGGTCTGTCATCTAGTAATTATGAGATGATTAACTCATTTGATCTTAGGATTACAAGGTGATTAGATAGGTTAATATCAGGTCTATGACTCCATGATATCTATGGATAATATCTCTCCCACTTATATCTAATGGCTATCACATCTCCTCTCATAACCCTGGTGTGGTAGCAACTTAAGGGATCAGACAATGGATATTTATAGCATCAATAAATAGATCGATGGTTCTTGTCGCAACATCTCTCTGATAACGACGAGTCTTGGTAAGTGGGGAGAATGAAAAAGGACCAGGGGTTTGATGCCAAGATATGTTAGGCTAATGTAACCGGTCTATGGTTACTCCCTTCATGACTTAGAATATGACAGGTGTCACCTTCGTAGCCTCGATGCCAACTCCCTCCTAATTTTTACATAAAAAATCGACAATTTGTATTTGACCATGATCTGATCCAAATACCACCATTCTCACATGGATTTACAAGGGACTATGATGGGTAACCAACCCATCTTTTGATGGTTTAGATTGACTCTCAGTTTAGTGGTCAATGATTGCTAAATTTCGTCCATTTAATTCAATGTTATTTGAATTATAACTTTAGCTTTTGGACTTAACAATCCCACAGTCTCATTCTTCCTCATCCTGTTGGGTCTTTCTAACTCATATTCCTTATACCCTTAATCCATTTATAACAAGTAATAATATTTCTTTATGACATTTGGTTGAGGACTCTATTCCTTGCAAACATTGTGTGTTAAGGAGAAGGGAAGGATACAAGGTTTATCGGCCTTCTTGGTCCTCCAACACACATGATTTACAAGTAAATTAACTATCCCTGACAAATTGTTACTCAATTCCATACAATTCTTTGAGTTACACAATCATGCTAAAATACACATTGCAACATGGGGTACCTTGCATATAATACAAATATTTAATCCAATTATACAAGCAAGTCTAAACATGAATGCATCCACATAAAACAACCATTCTTACAATTTCACTATTATTCAAGCACAAAACCTTGAAATGAAACAACCACTTTGTTCATCAAACAAGCATACACAATCATAGATGTAAATATAGACCCTTAGCCATTCATTCTAATTTAATTAAACTGATTAAAAAAAATACTTATCTGATAAAATAAGACACTAACTGCATGCAGAACTCTGACTTTCCTCCCAACCTTAGACTCTTTTTCTCATAATCTAGCATCAGGTCACCCTCGAGATGAGGCTTAAACTTCACTTGGGCAAGGTCTTATAGCAACATCACTAATCCAATTTGGGTGCCAATTTTAACAACCAACCTACAATCTCTCATTCCCCACATGCTTGTCCCACCCCAGGAAGTGTGCCCCTTCTCCCCACATGCTTGTCCCACCCCAGGAAGTGTGCCCCTTCTCTTCTCAAAAATACTTAAGATTCTCCACTTCCCTTATGGATCTTCAACAAAAAGCTGAACATGAAGTCACAAAGACCTATAACTGAAACTTGGCACCTTGGGAAAATAACACTAAGAAATTCTCTCACTTAGAGAGAATGCTTACAATCCTAATGAATCACTTCTTAAACAACACTTCTCTCACTTGGAGAAAATTCTCATGGGCCTGACAACTCACCTCTTCATCAACACTTCTCTCACCTAGAGAGAATGCTTACAACCCTGACAACCCTCTTCTTCAACTGCGCACGAGTTTGACAACCTTCTTCTTCAACTCAAACTTGCAAGAAAAACTAGTTACAAGAAACTACCAAGCTTCCAAGTACATGTATCATGACAAATAAAAACCAGATATAGATGGTAGATGGCAGAGTGAACATGAGAGAATGATCCCCAGAATGATAGGAAAAATTGGGAAAATACACTAATTTTCCCCAATATAATTTCATGCACATAAAATTACACTTGTTAACAAAGGAGTGGATAGTCAACAAAGGAGAATAATATTATTACAAGACCTAGTAGTGCATAGTCAACAAAGGACTCCTCAAGAGTTAGTATTCACTGAATAATTACACTGATATCTCTATAGGTAATGGAAGACTAAGAAAGGTGGTATTGTAGGTAGGTTAGGATTTCAAATTTAGGATTAGTAGTGGATCCATTTATTTTGATTGATGAGAGAACAAAATAAAAGGATGGTTTGTTGTGGTCACAACAAATGGTGGCACACTGGAAGAACTAGTTATCTTTATCATTAACTATTTAGGGCCTTAACTTCAAATATAAATACAAAGACAAATTCATAAAATTGCATCCATTGTTTCCATAATTATGGGTACCACGTTAACGTTGAATCCTTGAAAAAATATGATCTACCCTAAGGAATTTTATCTAACATATCCTTTCTAGTGAGTCAATTAATTAGGAAAATTATTAAATTAAAAAAGTGTACTTCTAATTAGCTTCAGTTCAACCATGGGTTTTGATCTTTTAGTTTTAAGAAGGAATATACATAAGTTTGTTCCTCGTCTCTTTTTTCCCGACATTGCTTCAATGCAAGTGAGCTTCCATATCTTTGACAAAGATGCCTTAGTATCATATAAGAATATCCCCACTGCTAGCGAGTGTCCATAGCCCTGACAGGTTTACTTATACTTCCCAAATTAATAATAGTTCTTTAAACTTCCCTTTCATTTAAAAATATGTTCACCCTATTATATTTGTATATAAGCATTGCATGTATAATTGGGTGTATGGGAAGCATGTGTGATACAAGAGTGGCTTTGATTTGTTAAGTATATTCCATGCATTTTAGTTCAACCCACAAGTCTTGCTAAAAGATATCATAGTAGCATCTTTTACATTGTTGTGAGGTGAATGGAGCTCATGTAAAAATATAGATAGATACCTTTCCTATTTTATAGATAATTATTAGTGTATGTTATAGACATCTGTGTTCCACCCCAATTACAAATTGATATCTAAAATTAAATACTAAGTGAATAATATTTTTATAATGACAAGACCACATATCTATGATCGATATGTGTCTTTAGTGTGTTTAAACAAAGTTGGGAAATCCAAGTACCTAGGAGGAAAAGAGAAACAACTGGGCGAGGTATATTTGAAAGATACCATCATTTCCTAGAATGGTTGAAACAAAGGGTGTATTCTCAAAGGAAAAGATGAATATAAAAAATGGATTTTAGCAAGGAATATTAAACCAAAAACAACTTGAGTGAGAAGAATATCCTAACCATGTTGTTGATGTACTAGTACATGCTAGAGATATTGAAATCAACAAACTAGGAACTTACAGACACTTATATAGGACATGTTACAGGTTTGGGTGAATTCTCTTTGATTATGATACATATGAGAAGTGGATTCTTGGGGTCTCAAATTTGATCATCTTTACAAAATATATATTAGATTATTCTTCATATTGACTTTCACTTGTCACAAGAGCACGGGTGAACTTGAAGGTGATTGTGAATGAGGAGTAATTACCCAATGTTAGTTGTTTGAGATTAGCCACTTTGAGGTGTGGATTAGTGATATTATTCTAATAAATCCTTTTAGTCTAAGGTCATGATGTGGAATATAATCATATGTGTTTGTGGCATGAGGATCTGGAATGTTAAGTCCATAATTCGTTGAGAGGATGTATTCAAAATGAAATGGATGATGAAGAAGGTAAAAATGTATCAAATATTGTAATTTTATGTTACCCTTGGTGAATCATGGGGTAGCATATGAATAATATTGAATCAAGTAATTGATTATACACTTCCTCTGCTGATTCGTGATTTTTTAATGAAAACAATCTTGTTATCAAGTTCTCAACCTATTCTGATTAGGATTAGGTTTTCCTTCAAACATAAAAGATAATAAAAAACATTATATTTTTAAAAATGGTGCATCTAATCATATTAAATCCAACCATCATGAAATGAAACAAGTCTCAGAACATTAATATTTTCTTTGATCATGTTTAACAATGGGTCAAGGGTTAAGATCTAAGTGAAGCAATGAGATTCGTTTTCAATTTTTCGTGAACTAATATCAATAATAATTTCACAAACTTATATAAGTAAATATGAGTAAATGGGTTTAGATGAATACTTCCCTATGTTTCTCAAAACTTCACATGCATAAAGAGAGAAAAGTCTGCAGTTTCTAGATTTTCTTCCTTGTTTCTCCAACTTGCACAACATAAGATACGATCAAAGTAGGATTAATTTCTACTAATCATCTATGTATTGTTGATACAACATGAATTTTCATTGGAGTTCCTTATGTGGTCAAAATGAAGTCTTCCCCCTAATCATGAAACATGTGTTGAGTCCCCTCCCATATATTTCTTTCAACAGGTGTCTTAATGTTGCAACAAGGAATTTCTTAGTGCAAGCCACATTCTCATTTCTGAATGACAATAGAAGGTCAATGAAAATAGGGAAACATTATATATAAGACTGGTATTGAATAGATAATATTATATGAGGGCCCCAATGAATGAGAGGTAAAAGTTAAATACCACTCTTGGAAGGATGATTTGAAACCAAATTTCACTAAGTGTTGAGCTGACAATGGATTAGGAAGACAAGTTTAAGAAACCAATATGAATATAAATCCTTTTCCCGTTTGACTCAAATAATATTTCCCTGTGATCCCATCTAAAACCATAGAGCTCATACAAATGATAGTCAAGTTTTTTCATTCAATCGATTCCAACATTCTTGATTATGAATATGATGTTATGTTATGATAGTGATTAGTTTACTTATTGCGATACAGGGGATAAGCAGCTTATAATATTTTACAATTCCAAGAAAAGTGAATACCCTATAAAAATAGGATCAAAGTAATATAGCATGATCAAACAAAGTTAAGATTCTAGGTATAAGGGATGAATATTTCATGTCGTTCATAAGTACATGGGGAATCTAAATTATTCTCGTTATAAATCAGATGAGAAAACCAATTTGTGAATGATTGACTTGATATGTATAGCTCAACAATGACATTTAGAAAAGTTTCATTATGTTGGGTATATATTATAACTGCATTGGTTTCATTCAGAGAGAATTCTATTGATGTGTGTGGTATAACAAGATCAAAATTGAAAGTTAGTCTGAAAAACATTTTTCAAGAAGGGAAAAATTATGATGGAGACTATAAGTCTTTGAAGGTTTGTTTCATAACACAAAGGGGTTTACAAACTTATTTAAAAGAAAACTCCTCCAATGGGTTAAATTTTTTTATTAGGAACATGTTGTATATGAGTGACAAAGGATTTTAGTGAGTGAGATAATTAAGTGTTTCCCTTCCCACCACAAATTCGTCCCTTTCAGAAAAGTAGGGTTTAGGAATCTATAAGTATCAAGACATTTTTATTTATTTCATCAGGTGAAATATTTAGATAACAAGAAACAATCCTTTTATTGATAAGTTCAAAGTGAAAGTAAGCTAGCTAAAGATCAAAATAAATTATTCTACCCATAAAATAGTTGTAACAAAACATAATTATGTACAATGAAGGTAACTAATATTTTACAACTAAATTTATTTTAAGATCAGATAACATTAAAGAAATAATTATGTGAAGTAGAATACACTAGCCTAATTTATCCTACTCCTATCATATGCTGGTTGTGAAGCGGATAAACTAAATAAATGTGTAATGCCAATGCAACCATCTGCGTAGCTCCAAACCCACAATTACATGTTCATTGACAATCAATAGTACATATTGGAGTATTACTAGATAAAAAATGGAACGCATTACATCATTGAAGAATTTTTCAAAGATATTGAAATCGTAATGGATGGGAAAATGGAGTAAGAAAAACTCCTCTGACCAAGCTCCAATTTCTCAAGATATTTGCAAGAATTACCACATAACTGGTGTAAAATGGAGTAGCATACCTACTGAGAATTGTATATATAATTTCCTTGAAAATTGTTAGGTGATAGAATTTGAATTTAAATGATATTATCAATAGTAGGAAATGGATCAAAACAATAAGGTCTTTGTTGGAATATTGGAATCCGTATGGGAAATTTTTACCACTTTCAATCACAATGTATGAACTTCAACTTTATTAGAAATATATCATTTATGATTTCATTTAATATATCATGAGAATATAACCATAAGTAGTACAATTCAACAATATCACATCATATACACAGTACACCAGAATTTACATGGAAACCCAAATTGGAGAAAACCACACAATTATTTCTTATTTATATCAAGAATACATTCATAGGAAGAACCAACTTCCTAATTCTCTAGCACCAACTGGAAGGAGGAACCAACCCCCTATTTATAGGATCCAACCTGAAGGAAGCTACAACTCCCTAAATTCTCCAGCTACAACTGGAAGGAGGCTACGACCCCCTTATTTAGATGCTCCAACCTGAAGGAAGCTCCAACTCCTTTTGTTCTCTGGCTCCAAATGGAAGGAGGATATGACCCTCTAATTTATAAGATCCAACATGAAGGAAGATATGACTCCCTAAATTCTCTGACACCAACCAGAAGGAGGCTACAACCCCCTTCCCTTTCCCCATCCCGCTACTCTAAAATATTAGTGTATAATCAACCTATCACTACCAATGGTCAACCTGTAACTTCCATTGTCATGAACCAACCTAGCACTATCACTTTTACATAAACCAATCACTTGTTGGTTGTGGAGACTAATTATCTCCTTTATTTATATGCAATTATTCCTAGCCCCCTTCTGCCAGGGGTTCGGGGGTTAGGGTTTTTTTCCCTAGAAGGAAACCCTCTTTATAAGGGAATTGTATTATGGCTCATTATGAGCGTGATTATTGTATTATGAGAGAGGATATTGTGAGAGAAATAAGATGATGTTACAACGAACATGTTGTAGGTTGTATCCCTTCATTTTGCTAGATAATAAAAGGAAGGACCTAGAAATTTCTCTAGTGGACATAGCCCACACTAGGTGAACCATTTATATCCATGTCTCTATTGTATTGTGTCTATTATGTGTTTTATTTTCACATTTGTATTATTTTATTTCTCTACGATCCTGTTTTTATAACAATTGGTATCAGAGAGAAATGTAACTCATAGGAAAAGAGGGTTCTTGGTTCGAGTGGGAGAAATGGAGGAAGATGGAAAGTTTAGGGTTGATAAATTTAATACACAAAACTACTAGTTATGGAAGATGTAGATGGAAGATTATTTATATCAGAAGGATCTATTCCTACCATTGGAATAAATAGAAATTAATTCAACGACCATGAAGGACGAAGAGTGGGAAGTTCTTGATAGAAAGGCACTAGGAATGATATGGCTAAGCCTGACAATGTTGGTGGATTTCAATATTTCAAAAGAAAAGACAATGAAGGAGCTGATGGACGCATTGAATAAACTGTATGAAAAATTGTTGGCTTCCAATAAGGTATTTCTAATGAAGCGATTATTTAATATGAATATGTTTGAAGGTGGGTTTGTTGCAGATCATTTAAATTAATTTAATACGGTTACTAATCAAATAAGTTATGTAAAAGTAGAATTTGATGTTGAGGTCAGGTATCTTCTAATCCTATGCTCATTGCTAGAAATCTAGAATGGCTTGTTCATGGCTGTAAGTAACTCTGTCTCTGGTTAGTGTTCGGCAACCCAGGTATTCCAATAGAGGAAGAACACCTTCAGTAACCACTCACATAACCATATCAAAGACCAACACACTGATGTTTTCACGTGGTAAAACCCCTATGGTGAAACATACACGGCCCTAGCCAATGCGATCACTTGGAGTAGTTTATTAATGCAAATAAAAATATTACAGAGATATTTTACAAGAGAGTTTCTCACAATCGATCATCGACAAATGAACCTTCATGCTCTTTAAATAGAGATCATG
>CBVK0100465885.1:0-17169 GCA_900067695.1 Picea abies | reverse complement strand
CCCTCAAGCCATTACAAAAATTAGCTTCTTCTACCCCCCACTTGAAGCCCAAGTATTCCAGGTAGTTGTGACCCTTACACTTCCAAATATGGTGCTTGCCATCCCTATATGGTATCTTCACCCACTCGTGATGGTTCCTCAACCATCTCTCCCTCCTCAGCCAGAGGGAATTCTGATGCAGATTCCAGCACAGGCTCCGACCGCACCACCCTCACCCCCAACTGTTGGCACCACTGCCACTATTGGGGGCTGACGAAAGAAGAAAGAGCCCATAGCTCCACTTCCTCCCCAAGTTCAAACTCCTTACGCACTATGCAAAAGAGATGGACACCCCACTAATATATGTCCTACTCTTCCCGAGTTATGCAATCTGATCCAACTCCCTCGAGAAACCACATCATTCATCGCTTCACCAAGCACGTCTAGTACTACTATAACATCCTCCACTAAAGACAGTAAAGGGTTGCAAACCAAATTTTCTTGTGCCATCTGTTCGGAATATGGCAACTACACTCATCATTTCCCAGCTCTACCTCAGTTTCGCTAGATGTTCATTGTATTACGCCAAACCTCTCGAGAAGAGCCCTCTCCACTACCCCTTCCTAGTGCTCATGTCACTGACATTCATTATGTCTCTTCATCCATCCCTGAGAGGATGACATGTCCTTGCATTCTCTGTGACTCACTTGCTCACTTCACATACCTATGTCATTTGATTGTTGCATATTGAGGTCATCATTCAACCACTATTCAACCACATCTGACCACCTCACCACTAGTACTGCACTCTCTAGATACTATCAATAATATCTCCCCTAAACCTGTGTCACTTCCCATCCCTCCATATTTCACAGATCGACTATATGAGGATTTTCCCCCGAATCCTTCCAATTCTCCGGTAAATTTCCCACAAGAAATCTTGCTCCCTACCACAGTTTATCACCCACAGTTTCTGGGCATTTGGTTTATGTCAAGTGAGCCATCACACCTTGCACATGATATCCCCTCTACGTCCTCTCCATTTGAGGACAATCACACTTTGACAATCCCCCCTGTCACCTCTTCCGATTGCCCATGGAATGTGCTCCATCACCGAGTGCTTTTTCTCTCATAGGAGTCCTTTCACCCTCCTAGCCAAGCCTCCATATGTGCAATCAAAACCAAGGATTTTATTCCTTCGAGGCATATAGATTGGTTCAATAGCCCTATCCCTGCCCCAGATTCTTTTGAAGAAGGCAACATGGCCAATATCTCCCCCACCGTCAAAATCAACATTTCCATCAAACAGGGAATCGTAGAAGAAATCACCATTGGCACCACATGCTCCCCTGAAGAACTCACAAATCTCTCTTTCAGGAATACTAGGATATTTTTACCTGGTCATATATGAAGATGCCCGGCCTCGATCCTTCTATGGTCGAACATCACATCGACATGTGGCCATATGTCGCCCCAATTCGTCAAAAGCAATGCCCCCTTCACCCATCCAAATATGTGGCTATCAAAGACAAAATTGACAATTTATGCGTTGATGGGTTCATTTACCCCATTGCGTATACCTCATGGGTTTCCAACTCCATCCCCGTTAACAAAAAATAGGGGACTATTCGCGTCCGCACTGACTTTCGCGATCTCAACCATGCTTGTCCCAAAGACAACTTTCCAACCCCTTTCATCGACCAAATTATCAGTGACCATGTCGGCCAGGAGGCTTTGTCCTTCATGGATGGATTCTCCAGCTACAATCAAATCCAAATCCATCCAGCAGATCAGTATAAAACCACTTTTACTACCCCATGGGGTACTTTTTCTTATCGTGTCATGCCTTTTGGACTCAATAATGCAGGTGCTACATTTCAACAGGCCATGACTTATGTTTTCCATGATCTGGCTCGCATCATCCTTGCTAATTTGGATGACCTCATTGCTCGATCCAAGAAGAGAACTCAACATTTAGATGACTTGCGCATCGTTTTTCAACATTGTTACAAGAACAATATCCTCTTGAACCCCCTCATGTGTATATTTTGCATCACTATCAGATGCCTTCTTGGGTTTATTGTCTCCCAACACGGCATCATAGTGGACCCCCTCAAGGTCCAAGCTATCATGGAAATTCCACCACCTAGGAATTTATGCTAATTACAAAGCCTACAAGGTTTCCTCGCACACATGGTTTCCTCCACTTACTGCATCATGATGTCCCATTTCGATGGGATGAACATGCTCAAACTGCTTTTGATGATTTGAAAGTAGCCCTATCCAATGAACCTTCGATTAGTCCTCCAGACTATGATCACGATTCCATCCTCTAGTTTTCAACCTCAGCCATCTCAGTAGCAAGAGTCCTCTTCCAAGTAGGGGATGATGGGCATGAACATGTCATTTCCTACATCAGTAAAAATATTTCAAGACCACCCTTGAAATAAAATTACGATGAGAAACTCACCCTCGCAGTTGTCCTCACAGTCCAAAAACTGTGACACTATGTCCTACTTCAAACTACCAAAGTTGTAGCAGATTACAACCCTGTGCAGTACTTTCTTAGTCGACGACAAATTAATGGCAAATTTTCTCGATGGATCGTTATCCTTCAGGAATATGAACTAGAGTTATCAACTCCCAAAATCAAGAAAGCACTCGTTCTTGTCAAACTCATCAATACTTTTCCCTCAGATGTTAAAGCTTCACCCATCAATATGGATTTTCCTAACGAACACCTCTTCTTCATCCCCTCTGGTGACCCATGGTATGGTGACCTTCTCGTCTACCTTCGAACACAAAATTTTGGGTCTCATCTCTCTCGAGACGATCATCGACACATTTACCATCAGGCCCCTCAATACCTCCTCATCGGAGTCATCCTATATCGACATGGGGTCGACACCATCCTTCGTCGATCTCTGACCATCAACAAAGTTGATAGAGTCTTGAACCATTGCCATAGCGATGCTTGCAGTGGCCACCTCTCGGGTATGTCCATTGCCCAAAAAATCATTTGAGCAGGGTACTTCTGGCCCATGTTGTTTCATGACTGCATCCACGTTGTCAAGCAATGCGACAAATGTCAGCTCTATGCAAACAAATCATGAGCACCACCCGCACTTCTACATACAGTTATCATTGTCAGCCCCTTCTGCAAATGGGGCATAGACTTCACAACTTGCAATCCTCCATCCAGTAATGGACATAAGTACATTATCATGGAAGTTTATTACTTTACCAAATGAGCCAAATCCATGCCCACTTTCAACAATACCGCTGACACAACAATGCATTTTTTCTTCAACCACGTCATTAGCTGATTCGGAGTCCCACTATAGTTAGTGTCTGATCACGGTAAACACTTTGAGAACGAGATCTTCGCATAACTCTCCTCAAAGTTAGGATTCTCCCATGAGTTTGCCTCCCCATACTACCCTCAGTCCAATGGACGGGTCGAGGCTTTCAACAAATTCCTCAAAACCATGCTACAAAGTATCGTCAACAAACATAAGACCAACTGGCATCATATGTTGTTTTCCGTGTTATGGGCTTATCGCACGGCAGTCAAAACTGCCACTGGTTTTACACTGTTCCACCTCTTCCATGGGATCGAAGCCACCCTCAAATTCCCACATTACGCACTACCATTGAGATATTACCTAACACTGCTCCAATGGAGCAGTGCTTGCTGACCTTAGAGTCCCTAGATGAAGATCGTTGATCTTCATTGTTGAGAACCTGGGAGTTCTCTCTTCTTCTTGATCTTGTTGCAACTTTTTTCCTCAAAACTGATGTTGCGTTATCCTTCCAACTACTTTATGGTTCTTTCCTTAGTTCGTTGTCTAGCTCCTCAGTAGCTTGCACAACTTTTTTTTACCAAAATGAAGCTGCAATATGACATGTGCAACTTCTTGTTGGCCCTTGACCAAGTTTTGAGAGAACATTGGTCGTGTTTGACCACTTTTGGGACTTCGACAGGCTGGTCAAAGATAGAGCACCCAGGCGGAGCTAAGATCACCCAGGCGGAGCTAAGATCATGAGATCTCACTCATTTTGTGGGCTTGTAGACCCAACAAAGGGTTTACTAGGGTTTATGTAAAGAGTTATGGGATGTTGGCCCATGGGTTTACCCATGATTAGGCCATTTTGTAAATGTATAAATAAGTAGCTAAGTAATGTAAGAGGTGGTGATGATAGTTGGCTATGTGCACCACATGTTGTAAGTGTTAATATTGTCTTAGTGTAAGAGGTTGTAAGCGGCTTTGTGCAGACGGATTGTGTAAAGTAAGGCTTTGTGCTACTAAGGAGTTGGCTTTGTGCCTTGACCTAATTTTTGGAAGGAGGATCTGGCGCGCTGTGCACAGATATCCTATCCTCTGCGGAGTTCGGCTCTGTGGCTTTGTGCACAGGAGAAAATGAATGTAAGAATATTGAAGACTAATAAAGAAGAATAAGTAGTTGGTGGACGTAGCCCCACACTAGGGTGAACCACGTATATCCTGTGTCTTGATGTGCTTTGTGTTGGGTTATGAAAAAGGTACAAATATCCTCCTTATTCTCACAGTTCGTGATACAATCTTGATTGACTTTTTTGTTAATTAGAGATAAATAGGATAGAAAATGATTAATATGTCTTCTAGTGATATTATTGAAGTTATGTTGAATAGATTGTAAAATATGATTGGAATTGTTTGATTCTGTTATAGGATTGGATAAATATTGTCAAAACCAAAATAGCAAAGGAAATCTTGAAGATGCGTGAGCTATTGGAGGTTAAGAACTTTTGGTGCAAAGCAGTTTTAAAGATGATTTGATTTTCTATATTGTAACTTTATAATAGTAAAGAAATCCTGAGGATCTTACGATCCTCGGGATGGCTTGATTTACTCAGATTATTATCTATAGATGATAATAGATCCTGAAATACAATCTAAGAATTGCATTCAAGTATTCAGACTCAGAGTTACTCTGCGCAAGCAGTTTTTGTGAATGATGTACCAGATATGAAGTTAAAAAAAGCCTTGATCATTTTCACCATTTCTACATACTGAGTTTCTAGTAGCAGTGCTTCTAAGGACCAAGGGCCTAGTCTAAAGGAGCTATTGTTTCAATTGTAATTGTATCAATCTGATTTATGTTTTATGATTCAATTCTCTTTCACAATAGTTAAGATGAATGCATAAGCATGTTAATGATTTCATACTATTTTGCATATAGAAGATAGACATTTCTTTTGAGTGTTTATGATTGTTGATTCCAACTTCCATTACTGTAGTTTGTTTCTTGACATTTCCTCACGTTTTCATATGCATTAGTCCTTTTACTTAGATTCGCATTTGTTGTTCCTTTCAAATAGGTTACATTTGCCATTCCTTTCAGTCAAAGTTACAATTGTTGTTCCTTTCCGTTAATTTATATTTGTTGTCCCTTTTGATTGGATTACAATTGCTTCCATAAGATAGAGTAATTCGCTATTCCCTGTCCAGCAATTCAATTCATAGTTAATAGTCAATTATGGAAGTCTTTACTTAGATTCAATCATTGCTTCTTAGTTAAATGAATTCAGCAAATTAGTTAGTTCCCTTTTATTCACAGCATGTTAGTAATTAGATTTCAATTCTGTTAAGAAACATCTTAGTCTTAGAATCCTTCAAGAACATTTGAGGAACTTGATTGTGGATAAACTCGGGTTTTCTTTAACTACGCAATTTTAGCCTCTACAAGCTATTTGCATAGACTTTGTTGATGTTCTTGAGATAAAAGATGAATCCTCAGGTTGATAAATTAATGTTAAACTAAGGTTGTTTTTAGACATCTTTAGAGCCCAACTTTTTGGCGACGTTGCCGGGAAGAATGTCAAAGGTAGCATAGATTGTGTCTCTGGAGGACGAGGTATTGAAGACGGAAGGTAAGAACCTACGCAGGAAATAAGTAAGATGCTTATGCCAACGCCTACCTCCAGTTGACGCATTAAGAGGTTGCATAGGTGTTTCTTTTTTAATTTCTTTTTGCGTGAAGTGTGTATGACTAAGAAGAAAGATCTTGAAAAACCAAAACCCCCACCAAAAATTACCAAAGCCCAGGGCTCGGTACTCCCTAGGAGAAGCACTTTCATAGAAGACATCATCCTAAAAGTCGAATCTCAAGCTTCGGTTGGACCTAGGAAAGGATCTACTCGAATCCCTCATGTAGAAGTTTCACCAACTACAGCCCATGCTGAGATTCATAGAAAAACTGAAGGGACTAAGCAAAGCTTTCAGAAAACAGATTTTCCACCTCTCAACCCTTTAGAAGAGGGAAATTCTTGTAATCTAGAGGAATGAGAAGGAGAAACCAGCGAGGTTGCCAAGGCAGACCCATTGCCACCCCCTTATCCTAAATCTTCTGTGAAAGAAGAAGGCATACGTGAACTCCCAGATAGAGGGAGTGCAACTAAATCCCCTATAGGATCAAATAATCAACCACCTTGAATAGAACACCCGGATCAAGAAATTCCTGAAGATTTTTGGCACATTTTTTATCAAATGGCACAACCAAATAAACAACGTTCCCAGACTTCCACATTGGAATATCTTATAGTTGATCCAATTGCCAATGCCCCCATGAAGGCAATCCCCCTACAGAACATGCCAACCTTCCATGGATTGATCTCAAAATACCCAGATGCATTCTTATTCGAGTTTGATGTCCTATGTAGAGGGTATGATTACACCTCTAAAACCCAAAAATTAAAATTGTTCCCCTCCACTTTGAAAGGAGTAGATCTAAACTTGTTTATGGGATTAGGAGGTGGAACTATAAACTCATGGGAAGAGATGAAACAAGCCTTCTTGAAAAAATATCAGGATTATTGTAGAACCAGAGACCTAAAAGATGAAATCTTTCAAATGACTGCAAAAGAAAATGAATCATTAAAAGAATATGTTGAGAGATTTCAGTATAATTTACAAAGATCACCCTATGGTACATTACCAAGTGAAGTACTTAAAGCAACTTTGATTAAAGGTATGAAGGATGAATGGGTAGAAACATTGAATCTAATGGGGAAGGGTGACATTTATCAAGAAACTTATGATAACATCATTCAATTGTGTATTAGGTGCTCACGAGGAAGCACACAAACCAGATCAGGAATGCGAACTTCCCTAACTAGAAATAGCAATACTACCATTGAGGGTGGTACACAAGATGAAGTTGGTAATCTCTTAGAAAATTTCAAAACAGATATTCTGAGCACGTTGACTACACAATTGGATGTATTGTAGGCCAAACAGAAAAAAACAAAAGCAGAACATACTTTGGCCATATTTTTCCACAGATGCAGAAGAAAACATGGTCCAAGGGATTTTCCTTTGGATGTGGTTTGGGTTTGCTCTATCTATGCCAAGGATCACGACACGGAACAATGCCCATCACTCCTTGGACTGAAAGTTGTCTTCAGAGAAGTGGAAGAAGAGACAAAACCATTATATACGATGGCTCAGCGTCATCAATGGTAGACCTAGCCTCCAAATACACTACAGGACCCTTCCTCTTTCTTTTCCAAACAGTATAATCAGCAACAAAATTCTGGTAACGCATGGCAAGGCCAGCCATTTACTAATCAGAACTGGCAGCCCCACCAATACCCACCTGCAAATCCCACTTGGCCAAACCAGCCCGCTGCAAATCCTGTCTGGCATAATCATCCAACTGCAAATTCTACCTGGACTAACTCGCAATACCCCACCTCATCTTAGAAAAACTCAAATAACCCCTACCCTTCACAGTGGCCCAACACGACTACCCAAAATCCAAATTGGAACCAGAATTGGCAGCACCCCATGGGGATAAACAATCAACCCATGATGGCCCCTCAAACCCAACCCACATTGCAAGCTCCACTCCAACTACCCCAAAATCCTCAAACACAATTACGCCCCCAACTACCATCCCAACCTCACCCAAATCCTAATAATAGGTTGGCTCACCTTGTCCAGATTATAGAGAATGGGGAAGGGGAAACCAACTCGATAAGGTGCAACGAACTCCGGTTGAGATCGGGGTGTATAATCTCTCCTGAAGAAAATAACGTTTCCCAAGAGAGGGAGAATGAAAAACAACTAGCAATAACACTTTCTACTGTGGTAATAACGGAAGAAATCGAGCAGGGGAGAAACACAGTCGAATCACAGGGCCCTGATAAGGATGCAACTCCTTCCCCTCTGTTCCCCGAAAGATTGATGATAGAAAAACTTGTCATATATCCCAACTTCGACATTGTAGGGGAACTCAAGAATTTATATGTCAATATTCCACTCCTGCGGGCTCTACAAGATATTCCAATTTATGCGAAAACAATCAAGGAACTATGTGGGAGGAAGCCTGTTAGGAAAATAAAAAATTCATCATCAACAGTTCGCATAGTAGGAGCCTTGTCTGATCTAATTCTCAGCAGAAAAGAACCAATCAAATATGCAAATCCAGGGAATCCCATGGTAACAGTTCAGATCCAAGGTTGTTCTTTTCCAAATACACTAGTTGATTTGGGGGTGGCCATCAATATCCTGACTATGGAAACTTGCAATACCCTGGGTTTTGACTCCTTTGACCCCACTCCAATTATGTTACAATTGGAAAATCGATCGGTGGTTCGATCAGTTGGCACATTACATGATATAGCAATCTTAGTCGACTCTTGGGAATATCTAGCAGATTTCCTCATCATCAACCCAAGAAGTGGACTTGAAGGGCATCCATTGATACTGGGCAGACCATGGCTCACAACAACCGATGTGTACATAGGATATTGAACGAGTAATATGACAATTTCTTGAGGAGGTGTCACAAAGAATCTCATCCTATATCCTCCTTCCAAGCCAAGACCAACTTTCATATATCACAATTGCCACCACCACGATATCTAGAAAAGGATTTATGAGCCCCTCTCACATTGGAAGAAGATTTTAGACTCAAGAACTAGCTAGAGAATGACGTAATCAATGGGTTATTAATAGCCCAGCCACCGTGGGTAACCCAACATGCCATATGCTCCAAGCTATTCTAGACTGTGAAGCACAGGGAGACCCACTGGAAGATTTAATGGAACAACAAATCCTAACTACAGTTGTTCATAACAGCAAATTCGTTGAGATTGCACTAGGGAGGTCTTTGAACATCAATGCCAATTTAGATGAGCAACAACAACAAAAGCTAATTCAAGTCCTCTCTAAATACCAGCAAGCTTTTGCCTGGGAGTATTATGATATGAAAGGTATTGATCCGCAACTCTGCACACACCACATTTATATTGAGAAAGATGCCCGACCTATCCGATAGCCATAGAGAAGACTGAATCCCCATCTCAGAGATATTGTTAAAGAAGAATTACAAAAGCTGTTGGATGTAGATTTTATATATCCTATCTCAGATAGCCGGTGGGTTTCCACATTGGTGATCATCCCCAAGAAAAATGGGAAATGGCGAATCTGTGTTGACTACCGGGAACTTAACAAAGCCACTCAAAAGGACCACTTCCCCTTACCTTTCATCAATCAAGTCCTAGATACTTTGGTAGGAAATAAATTATTTTCTTTCCTAGACGGTTTTAGTGGCTACAATCAAATCCAGATCGCCCCAGAAGATCAAGATAAAACTACATTCACATGCCCCTGGGGTACCTTTGCATACAAAGTATTGCCCTTTGGACTATGTGACGCTCCAACCACATTCCAAAGGGCCATCCTGAGCATATTCAACAATCTAATTAGTGAAGGTCTTGAAGTTTACATGGATGATTTCACTCTTTATGGTGATGACTTCGATCAAGCACTGAATAATATGGAGAAGGTACTAGAATGGTGCATTGCTACCAAGTTATGTTTAAGCCATGAAAAATGTCACATGATGATGACAGAAGTGTTGTACTAGGGAATTATATTTCTGCAGATGGAATTAGAGTAGATCCAGCAAAAATAGAGGTAATCCTTAATCTACCTACACCACACACACACACAGAGGTACGTAATTTCCTTGGCACCTATAGATACTATCATAGATTTATGGAAAATTTTGCAAGAACCACTACACCTTTACATGCTTTGATTGGTAATGTGCAGTTTCAGTGGTCTGACAAGTGTGATGTGGCATTTGCAGGACTCAAGAAGTTGATCTCGACAGCAACGGTGTTTAGGGGACCAAATTGGAAAATACCATTTCACATCTCCATCGATGCATCAGATATTGCTATAGGCATTGTCCTTGGACAGGAAGAAGATAAGAAATCCTACTCTATTTATTTCATTAGCAAGAATCTTTCTCCAGTTGAACTTAATTATACAGTAACAGAAAAAGAGCTTTTAGTTGTTATACATGCCATCAATAAATTTCGTCATTATATAACAGGTTATCCAGTTATTTTGTATACGGATCATTCTGCTATTAGATATCTAGCTAATAAACCAATTACTAATGGATAGGTCACTCGGTGGTTATTACTATTGCAGGAATTCGACATCACCATCAAAGATCGACCCGGGAGAGAAAATCTTGTCACAGACTTCCTGTCCCGCGTACCCAAAACAGATGACTCCTTAACAGTTGAAGATCAATTTCCAGATGAGAATCTGTTTGTCGTTACCACAAATCCACCTTGGTACGCTGATGTGGCAAATTATCTGGCTGCAGGAAGATTACCGACACATCTATCATCTAGCGTAGTGCACGATTCGCTTGGATCAGTGGATATCTCCTCCACACAGGAGCTGATATCCAGATCCACAGATGCGTATGAGATGACGAAATCTATGACATACTGAAGGCAGGACATGACGAGCCCTGTGGTGGGCATTTTGCAAACCGTAGAACCGGACACAAAATTTTACAAATGAGCTACTATTGGCCCTCAATATTCAGAGATGAAAAGAAATATGTCCAGACCTGCAACAGTTGTCAGTGGATGGGAAAACCAGGTCAAGCTGATGAAATTCCCTTGAAACCACAAGTAGTTGTAGAACCATTTAAGAGATGGGCACTAGACTTCATTGTCCCCTTCAATCCAAAGTCAAATTAGAAGGCCTATATTCTAGTGGCAACAGACTACATGACCAAATGGGTAGAGGCAGAATCCCTACCAAACGCAACAGAAGAGGTAGTCATCAAATTTCTTTTCAAATTATTTGTACACTATGGACTACCCAGGGAAGTAATCACTGATGGGGGGTCACAATTTACAGCCCATAGAATCACCACCACCCTGGAAAATTATCATATTAAGCACAGAGTTAGTTCTCCATACCACCCACAGAAAAATGGGCAAGTAAAAAGCACAAATAAGGTCTTGGAGGCAATCCTAACAAAGATTGTCTCAACAAACTGACAAAATTGGGCTACTAATCTCCCAAATTCCTTATGGGATTATCGCACAACATGGCGTAACACCACTAGCTACTCTCCTTATCACCTAGTCTATGGTAAAGAACCCATATTCCCAATCGAGTTTGAGATCAAAACCCTAAGGATGGCCTAGAAAATTGGACTGGATCTAACAGAAGTACATAAACATCGCCTTTAGCAACTCAACGAATTGGATGAAGCATGCCTATGTGTTGTGGATCACACTGCTATTATTCAACAACAGAGAGCGACCTAGCATGATAAGCATATCAAGAAGAAATCATTCAAGAAGAGTGATTGGGCACTTCTCTATGACTCCATATTTGATGATTTTTTGGGAAAATTACAGACATGGTGGTTAGGACCATATGAAATTGATGAAGTCCATGATAATGGCATGGTCACTTTAAGCACCATTGACGGATCTGGATCTCCATTTCTGGTTAATGGACACCGGATACGACTCTACCATCAGCCACCTTCAAAAGAATCTTTCTACCAGGAAGTAAGTAAGGACCCTACCGTTCATATTTTGGCTGGCTGGGAAGGTAACCCAACCACTCCAACTCCATAAATGATGAATTTTGTTACATTATACATACTGTATATAGTTATTTTTTTTTAGTTTTTTAGATCTAATTGAGTTATTAGTTTTTCTTTCTTTTTTCATTTTATGAAAGTCACTTGAGAAAATAAGAACTAGGGAGGATAACACAATTAGCACTCTTTTCTGTTCCGCACTCTTGCTTTATCTTATCACGCAAACCCTATCTTTCACAAAAAAATGAATATGTCATGCTCTGTCGCAGTAATCGGGCAACTATAATAAACTCATGACGTCAACAGACCATCTAATACTTGATTCTGAAATAAACTGACCTATAATAATTGAATGAATTTAGTTGATGACTAATCAACCTTAGATTCAACAAAAAATATTTCCATGGGAAGTTTCCAAAATTACCCATTGAGATGGTTAAAAATTAACAGATGTCATCCCCTTCGCACGATTGTTGTTCATTTGAAAGGAACAACTGTTGTTCCTTCACGCGATTATTGTTCCTTTGAGTATCGTTGTTGTTCATTTGAAAGGAAAATTTGTTGTTCCTTCTCGCGATTGTTGTTCCTTTGAGTATCGTTGTTATTCATTTGAAAGGAACAACTATTGTTCCCTTCATGTGAATTGTTGTTCCTTTGAAAGGAACAACTACTGCCCCTTCTGCGTTCTTCCATATTGTCGTTTCCTTCGCGTGATTGTTGTTGTTCCTTTCCTTCATTACTGTTAAAATGCTAGCCATTCCTTTGGGGTATGCCTTTCACCAAATAATTTTCACTAGCATTACTTCTAATTATCATTGAAACGATCTGTCATTATTTTGTGAACTATCTCTCATACCTTATCAAATTGTTTTGGATTAATTTCTTCGAAATATTTTAAATCTTGTTCATAACCTATAACCACCATAATTCGTTTCTTTTCCTTATATACATACAAATATACTTGAATGATAATTCACCCTCATATTATAATAAGGAATCTTAAGCACACTGTTACTTGGAATCCTTACACTTCTTTACGCCATCCCTTACTCTTAAGGAGTAGATGAGCCTCCCTTAGAGCCCTTCTAAAGAAAAAAAAAAAGACATATATAAAATAAAATAAATACAACTAATAAACATCTCCCACAAAGAATAGGGGGTCTCATCACGAGCCAACCTACCACGATCATAGGATAATAATGTAAGTGGCATTCCCACTATGGCTACCACACTAGGGCAATGGACTTTGACATTTTTTGTCAAAGGACAAGAGGTCTCATCACAAGCTGGCTTGTTCACTTAAGTTACAATCTAGTGAGTGGCATTATCATCATCTGACTACCAAACCAGGATAGTGGTCTTGTTGGGAAAAGACGATTTAAATATTTATTAAGGATACAGGATCATCTATGGGTTAAAAGGCAACCATGTTGAGGCTATGGACGCCTATTGGTAGCAGTGGCTCTGCTTGTGGTATGGAAGTTTACCTTAAAAACACCAAGTTTTTGTGTGTCTCTAGATTTCCTTTACTCAATAATGGGGCTATCATTTCGGTTATATTCAATAAACTCGAGAAAGGCAACAACATTATGATATGTGGAATATTTTTAAAAATGAACAGATTTAATTTATTTGGCTTATTTATCCTTAAAAAAAAAATTGAGTATAGGTATTGTTAGTACCTAAAGTTGCACTTGACTATGAGAGGGCAAGCTAGGGCATCATCGAGTTATTGAAAAAGTATTTTTTTTGAGGGTTTTTATGGTTTGGTTTTTGAATAAGGTGGTTGAAAACTGGCTCAAGGTAATAAAATAAATGAGAAAATCAGAATAAGAACAGAAAATGTCCCAATGACTGGTTAAAAGGTAGTCACATAGATGGATTAAATAGATAAGGAAAATAGAAAATGAAGTTTTCAATTTGTCAACTTCACACAAATTCTTATCTCAAAATATCATTAAGAAATAAGACCATCAACCTGAAATCAAAACTTGAAAATAATCACCACAGCAAATACTTTACTGTATTAATCAATAATCAAGAAAACAAATGCATTGCAGTTTGAATAATAAGATCAAGCATGAAGAAAGAAAATAGAGTAGAAAAGAGTGTCTAACCATCCATATGCCTTTGCTATTAAGTGTCAAATAGAATAATAATGCCTTACAAGGAGTTTCAGAATAAGTCCTTTGGATCTCCAATTTTTCGACCCTCAACTTCTCTTTCTACAGAGTTTATATAGAAACAATACATAATTATCAAGATCCAAAAGAAATGGATCTGAAAACCTCATCATCTATATTTAGTTTCTTGTTTCAAATAATCAAGGAGAATATCCAATCTTATCTCCAATTCAAATTGATGAGGTGGCTTGTCAACTATTGTCCATGAGATTTTTTAGGAAAATAAATCTGGCAAATTCTTGAAAAATAGGGTCCAACAATCTCTTAATATCTCTCAAACGGTAATAGTTGTGTAAAAACCGAGAGAGGTTTTTGTGAAGGAAATCGTTCCCAACAAAAACATCTTTTGGTTTCAAAAAATTCATCACCATATGTTCTATAACCGCTCCCAAAATTACTGACTAAAACATAAAATTATTTATTGTGAAATATCATAAAAATAGGCCTCAAAGATCAATTTGAATCTCTTAAAATGTGATTGTTGTGTAATAACCGAGAGAGGTTTTTGTGAAAGGGAATGTTCCCAAGAAAAAACTCTTTTGGTTTCAACAAATTCCTCTCTATCTGTTCTGCAACCTCTCTTGAAGAAAAAGACTAAAACATACTTTTCATGTAGCTTTATCAGAAAATTAGGCCTCAAAGATCAATTCGAATATCTTAAAATGTGATTGTTGTGTAAAAACCGAGAGAGGTTTTTGTGAAGGGGCATGTTTCCAACAAAAATTTCTTTTGGTTTCAACAAATTCCTCTCCAGCTGTTCTGTAACCTCTCTTGAAGATAAAGACTATAACAGGTAAAAAACAGAGTATTTCTTGTAGCTTTTCTGGTTCTGCAAAATAATAGCCTTTGTCATCAGAAAACACTTCTTTAGCTTTTGATAATCTGGTGGTTTCTCTTGTTATAGGTCTTATAGAATACTGAGCAATTTATTTTCCTTTTCTTTGTATCTTCCCCAAGTTTTTGTCTTCTTTTGTTTTCCTGTGTAATGGAAGCCTTTCTACTTTTTCTTTGATAGAAAATTCATTAACTGTGATACTCTTTTTCTATGTGGTTGCCTTCTTCCCTTTGCCCTTTCTTTGTTTTCTTGGTTGTGGATCAGGATTTATGGATTGAATTAGCCAAGTCTAGGGTTTCTGTGAATTATGATCAGGACGGTATGCCACTCTTGTCTAATCTAGTTGTGAGGGACTCCCTTTTTCCAATCTGGGTTTTGCTTATCTGGAAGCAATAATTGGTTGACAAACTCCATGACTATGTGCTCCTTTTTCCACCATAGTTCTCCTCCAATTTCCAATCTGCAAGTTGTTCGTCATGCCCTTTGAAAGTGGTAAAGAAATCGAACCAACCAATATCCTTGAACCTTTGTGCCATCTGTGGGTATGCATCAAGTAGCTCGGTACCCTCAGGTTCCAACCTAATAATTTTCCCACTTTCTTCAGTGCCATATCAATAACACGAGGATGCAACTTGACACTGTTCAAAAATTGAATTTACAACCTGCAATTGTTAGCATATAACAGTTTCTTCTGGAAAATACCTGCGCTTATAATTCAACAAATTAGAATGACGAGTGACAGGATCATATAATGATGTTTGGAAATTTACTAGTTTGAAAAGGGTCTTTGTAGGTACAGAATGATCCCATCATGTAATGGTGTGAACTGTATAATGATTCAAGAGATATCGTGTGACACATGCGGATTATCAGTCCACAATTTATGTAGTCATAACAAAATCAAGGTGGCTGGCGCTTATCATGGCATAATTATATTAGTGCTACGAGAATAATGTTATTCCAGTAGTGCTATTAATAACTTGGCAGAATTTTGAATTTGTAAGATTCAAATAGGCATATGAAGTGACACATCTTATAAAACCATGTCTTAACTCCCCAAATTTAAGGAAATTATTCAAAAAGCTAAAAATGTGAAACATAACAAATTGAAAACAAAGATTAAAATCAAATGAAAGCAAACAATGAAGTGCAGGTAGGGAGGGTTTAGGATTAGAGTTTCTCACTAAATCAAAAGAAAAATTAGAGACTAATAGGTATAATAAATTTGAATTTCCCATGAGAAAAGGACTATCGTTTAATGATCACCGTTAATATGCTTTTTGAAAATTGTACATGATTGGTCCCCATCGGCGGCGACAGTGCAATTATTACCTCTCACCAGAAATACCTACACTCGTTACTTTCCCCTACACTGACGGTCAAGGTCGACCTGTACAATAATGAGGGGAGTGGACGTTCGACACGTTTTCTGATAAAATTGTAATGATTGTAATAAATGGAAAACCCACATTTTTATACACTCGTTGTTCTCTGATATTTTCTATTTTTGGTAATATTTCCTCCAAGCTAGTTAACCAAGTCTACAACCAGGAACGATAGTCGTTCTCATTTTGTCACAGAACAATGGGTGGCTGAAGTGTGTGTAGGGAACCAACATTACTACAGGTAACAGAGCAGGCTAGAGAAATTCTACATGGCCTGGGTTGGACGGAGTATTTCAACCAGTTGAAAGGCTATGATACAAACATTACGCTTGAATTCTTTCAGAATTTGCAAGGAGAAAACTCCATGGTTCGAAAGATACGAATTCCAATTAATCCGGGAATCATAGTAGAGGTTACAAGTCTCCCTAACTCGGGCATTCAGTGGACAGGAAGAGATACAATGCTCAAAGAAGCTATAGAATCCTTTGTAGACCCTGGAGAGGAATTGGATAAAAAGGGAAAGGGACTTAACCCTAGCACTCTCAGCGAACCATGGAAGGAACTGGCAAGGGTAATTCAAAGGTACATCACCTGTGATGGGTGATATGATGTAATCCAACCACGCCACCTCAAACTGCTAGCGACACTCAAACAAAGGTTAGTAATCAATCTACCTTTTTTTTCTAAATGTCATGTTACATGAGGTTGCCATCAGAACACAGAAGTCCAAGGATCCTGTTACTATCATCAGCCACCATGGATTAGCTAAACTAATAGTAAATAAGGCCCTGAGTGAAATCCAATCAACCTAGAGTTATCTCATTGAGACCAACAGAACTCTGCAACTGGAACAGTGAGATCGGAAGAG